>SKCR01030252.1:0-144603 GCA_019454045.1 Zanthoxylum bungeanum
CATGAGACTTGTTTCAATTGAGATCAACCTATGAGTCGGAAACGGGACGAAAGTCGCTATTTTGGCTGTGCGAACCTAAGTTTTGGAACTGCCCTTTGGGCATATACTTAAATTAGGAGACTGTTATAATGTATCTAGTTTTACTAGGAACATTATCTCTGTATCTAGTTTAACCCGTTGCGGGTATACCTTTATGTTCCAGAACACTAGGTGTTTTGTTTATAAAGATGATATTGAGATAAGCACATTAGATGTGAATAACAGTATTTATATTTAGAATATAAATGAATCTCAAACATATAATATGACAAACAAAAGCTCAAACTTATAAATCTGTTGAGACTTAAAAGTGGCATTGTTGTCTGGGACATATTAACAAGACTCGTATATCCATACTTTCAAAGAATGGATACTAGGACGGATTTGATTCTAATTCAAATGATGTCTACGAATCTAGTTTATTAGGCAAAGTGCCTAAAACATCTTTTACTTGGTAAAAGTGCAAGTGCCACTGATATGTTAGCCCTCGTTCATTGTGACGTAAGTGGGCCCATGTCTGGCTAGGTTAGAAGGTGGATATAAATACTTCGTAACCTTTACGGATGTGGCATCGCATTACGGTTATGTGTATCTTATAAAACACAAATCAGAAACTTTTGAGTAATTCAAAGGGTTTCGACACGAAGTAAGAAGACAGACCGATAAAAGTATTAAAAATATTATGGTCGGACCACAGTGTAAAATACTTAAACATATGAGTTTCAAGATTACTAGAAAGAGTATGGTATTCTTTCACAGTTGACTCCTCACGGGACACCTCAATTTGATGGAGTGTCCGAACAAATAAACCGAACTTTGTTGGACATGGTAAGGTTAATAATGAGTCACTTTGAGCTACCAATTTCCATCACAGGATATGCATTTAACAGTGCAATACTTATTTTGAATAAGGTTCAATGTAAATCTGTTAGACAGACTTCATATTAGATATGAACAGGAAAGAAACCGGGTTTCTCATTTCTGAAGATTTGAGATGCTGGGAATATAATTGAATGTTTGGATGGTACCAAACTAGAACCCAAATCGGATAAGTACCTAATTATAGGTTGTCCTAGGGAAACCAAAGTATAGTACTTATACAACTCAAAAGATAACAATATAATTGTTGCTCTCCATGCAGTTTTCCTAAGAGGAATTCCTATATGCAGTGGTAAGTGGGAGGAAAGTAAAACTCGATGAAAATCGGAGTAATACCGTTCCAGGCACCGAGTCCTCACGGAACCCTAACAGTTCATCAAGGATGAAACTGTACCAATAATCTCGAATACACAAGAACCACGTAGGTCAGAGAGAGTCAGAAAACAACCTGAGAGGTATGGATTTCTAATCTCACCTCATGTAGATATCAGTCTTATTGAGGAACACGAACTGGCTACGTATGAGGAAGTGATACAAGGTATCGACTCCTTTTATGGCAAAGTGCCATGAAGTCCGAAATGGATTACATGTATACAACCAAGTTTGGTACTAAATGAGTCTTCAAGGAAGACATACATGGATGGCAACATACAAATGTACACAGCTAGGCTTGTACAGAAAGGGTATCGTCAACGACATAGTGTCGACTACGACGAAACTTTTTTATCTTGTTGCCATGATTAAATTAATTCGGATAATGCTTGCTATAACTGCATATTTCGTTTATGAAATATGGCAGAGGGACGTCAAAATCGCTTTCCTTAACGGAAACCTTTTGGAGGATGTTATAAACATCCTAACGGTTTTGTCGTACCGAAACATGCAAACAAGGTTTGCAAGTTAAATCGATCCATTAATGGATTGAAGCAAGCATTGTGTTCTTGGAACCAACGTTTTGATGAGATCATAATGGTATAGATTTCATTCAAAATGAATATGATTCTTGTATATATAAGAAGGTTAGTGGGAGCGCACTGACAATGATTGTCCTATACGTTGATGACATATTATTTATTGGCAATGATATTCACATTTTAAATAATCGGTGAAAGCTTGGCTTTCATTAAAATTCTCCATGGAATACCTGGGAGAAACAGGCTTTATTCTCGGAATAAAGATCTACTGGGATAGATCTAGAAAGCTGCTGAAAACTCTCCCAGAGTTCGTACATTTTTGAAATGTATGTGACCTGATGTCTCATATGCTTTGAGCATATGTAGACGCTATAAGGTCAATCCAGGTGATGGTCACTAGATTAATGTAAGGATGATTTTTAGAAATATGGGGAAATGAGAACTTGAGGTGACTAGGCTCACCGCTATAAGTTTCCAAACCGACAAAGAAGACTTAAGTCGCAATAAGGGTATATATTTAGTTTGAATAACGAAACAGTGAGCTGGAAATCTTCCAAGCAAGATACTGTTGTCGAATAAAGTTGAGGCAGGAAAAGATACAGTTGAGGCAGGAAAAGAAGCATTTTGGATCTATATAATCCTAATTGGATTATGAGTAGTTCTGTTAGCAGCTGAGTTGGGCTACAGCGCAGGCTAAGGAACCGTGGTCTCATCAACGATCCAAGTATATACTTTGACTATTCATCTGATTCATCAGATCATACATCGTGGCGATGTGATGATCGAATAAAACGCATCAGATGATAACATTGCAAATCCACTGACGAAAGCTGTTTCTCAGCAGAAGTTTGAGCGAACCGTACATAGTCAGGTGTTAGACACTTGAGTGATTGGCTATAGGCCAAGTGGGAGATTGTTGGACAATTATGACCCATAGCATCACTATTTGTACAGAACATGGTGTTGTTGTACAAATTAACTATGTGACAAAGGAAATTGCTCTTTTATCATTTGAAATTAGATTACCAAGATATATATAAATAATAAAAGTCCATATGATTAGTAACGGATTAATAAGATATGAGACAATATTAATCCACTAAGGTTTAATCCTTAAATATCCCTAGTCGTAGTATTATCGAGACTGGACATCGATAATGCAGAATAGACTAGTATTACACTTGTGCGTGTTATGGAAGCGTAACGGCATAGTTATCATATATTTGGGTATTGGATACTCATGCAAGTGTAATAGGAGGTTCTGTTTACCGATGGTACGGAAACAGCTTCGCTCTAGATAGACCCCTCGGAAACCCATTGGTAGTATGACTATGTGTCTATGGGAATCCGAATCAGGGTAGGTGTATTTGGTCTTAACCTGAGACTTGCATCGCTAATACTTGCGACAATTAGTATACTTTGGTTTTGGTCGTCCGGGGATTTAACATGTTCTGTGTACGCCTCTTCTGGGTATACTGAGAATCGTAGTGTATAAGGTGTGATGTCAAGATGGAAGTATCACTCCAGTCATATGGAGATGATGATAACGTAGGATACGGAACTGGTACTCTTATGTACTGTAGTCATCGGGATAATATGACTAGGTCATGATTATCCGATTATAGATACTAGTTACAGGAGATTTGATATATGCTTCGTATGGGGCAGACACAATTCCAGCCCTAGGCCTAGCATGTGATATCGATACTGGATCGTTATATCCAATACTACGTATACTACGCCTGAAAAAGATTATATATTCCTTATAGAATATTTCTGGAGAATTGGGTAGGCACGGCGCTTTGCTAGAAGCCAACCATGTCTTGTAAATCGGTAAGAACGTGGTACTGGATACGCACGTATTCGGATAGTATGACGACCGGATTTACTGCCAACATTTCCAGGGATCTCATGGGTCGCTTTCCGAAGATTCACCGATGACGTTTGACTCGAACATAATTAATCTGGGATTAATAAGAAGAGAGAGAAAATTAATCTAGGATTAATTACGGCGAGAATTTATCTGGGATAAAATTCTAATAGAAGAGAGAGAACGATTAATTTGGAATTAATCGATAAAATAATATATTCGATATATTAAAAGAAATTAGATTTCATAACGGAATTAAAATTGGATTTTAATTCGGGCGAACGAGTTAATTTAGAATTAATTCGCGAGCGACTTTGATAGTAATTTTGCTAGGCAAATTATGTCGCAACGGAAAATTTGTTAATTCGGAATTAACGAACCCGAGCCCGGAATGTGTTTGTGGGCCCACTCGGATTTTGAATCAAAGTAGGGCCCACAAGTCACATCACCTAGTCAACTTTATCTAACTTTATGTTGATAGAAGTTGGTAGTGGTTGGTGACTTGTTTCTTACACAAGTTTGAAAGGTGAAAGACCTTTACCAAACTTTGATGTTTGGTATATGATAAGTGTTTTTGGAAATCAATTACACATTACACAAAATCACTCTCTCTCTCCTAATTTCTCCCAAAACCGTGAAAGCCTCTCTCCCTCTCTTTTTCTTGGCTTGGCCGAGAGTTACACAAAGGAAAATGAAGATTTTTGTTGCAAATTTCTTCCATAGCTAGCACTTAAAGAGTATTCTAAGGTGATAGGGAAACCATTCCCATTGAGTTTGGAATTCATTCATCAAGGCTTGGAGCTCAACATATAAATCAAGGAAAGCTTGGAGCAACTTCAAATGAGGCAAATTTTTGTTCTCAACACATCCAACAAACCGATCAAAGTGAGTATAATTTCCGCTACTTCTTTGCGTATTCACACATGTTTTATGCTTAATGATCTTGGATTTGTTCTTAGAGAACCCAACAAAGAGTCAGTCAACCACTTGAGCTAATACATTCGGACGTTTGCGGACCGATGAATTTAAAAGCTCGAGGAGGTTATGAATACTTCATCATATTCATTGACGATTATTCTAGATATGGGTATGTTTACCTAATGCATCACAAATCAGATACCTTTGAAAATTTCAAAGAGTATCGTGCTGAGGTTGAGAACCAATTAGGTAAGACAATCAAAACTCTACGATCGGATCGTGGAGGAGAATACCTTGACATAGATTTCGAGGAATTCTTAATTGAGCATGGGATAGTATCCCAGCTCACAGCACCTGGAACACCACAGAAAAATGGTGTTACTGAGAGGAGAAATCAGACCCTACTAGACATGATGAGATCTATGTTTAGTTACAGCTCACTACATAGTTCATTCTGGGGATATGCACTGCAAACTGTGATGCATATCCTTAATGTAGTTCCATCTAAGTCTGTTCCTAAGACTCCCTTAGAGTTGTGGAATGGTCCTAAAACTAGCTTACAACATTTCCGCATATGGGGGTGTCCAGCACATGTGCTGAAGAATAAGACTACAAAGTTGGAGCCACGTTCTCATATGTGCCTATTTGTAGGCTATCCTAAGGAGACTATGGGTGGATTCTTCTATAGTCCAAATGATAACAAAGTATTTGTATCGACAAATGCTACGTTTCTAGAGGAGGACTATATGAGAGAGTTCAAGCCTCGAAGTAAGGTGTTACTCGAGGAATTACTTGTTGGTTCGACCAGCACACCATCATCAATGACAGTTGATAAACACATAACACCTTCGGAATCTGAGAGTCAGATGTAAATTCGTCAGAATGATCTACCACCTAGACGCTTGTACGACAACTTGATCGCTACCTTAGGGTTGGAGAGGCACAATGTGTCACATCCAGCAATGGTATAGATGATCCATTGACCTATCGTAGTGCAATGGATGATTCTGACAAAGAGGAATGGCTCAAAGCCATGAACCTGGAGATGAAGTCCATGTACTCTAACTCGGTATGGGAACTTGTAGACCAACCTGATGGGGTGAAACCCATAGGTTGCAAGTGGATCTACAAGAGGAAGAGGGGAGCAGATGGGAAGGTACAGACCAACAAGCCTATGATAGTGGCTAAGGGTTATACCCAGAAAGAGAGAGTTGACTATGAGGAAACTTTCTCGCCATTAGCCATACTTAAATCCATCCGCACTCTTCTATCCATTGCTGCATATTATGACTATGAAATTTACCAAATGGATGTCAAGACTGCATTCTTGAATCGCAATCTTGATGAGAGTATCTATATTATACAACCAGAGGGGTTCATAGCCCAAGGTCAAGAGCAAAAGTTTTGCAAGCTGTAAAGGTCCATTTATGGACTTAAGTAGGCATCTCGATCTTGGAATATAAGATTTGATATCACGATCAGGTCTTTTGATTTTGAGAGGAATGTTGATGAGCCTTGTGTATACAAACACGTCATTGATGGGAAGTTGGTTTTTCTCGTTTTATACGTCGATGATATTTCACTCTTTGGGAATGATGTAAATATATTATCGGACGTGAAAACATGGCTAGCTAACCAATTCCAAATGAAAGATTTTGGAGAAGCCAGTTATGTTCTTGGGATTCTGATACTTCGGGATCGCAAGAAATGAATGTTAGCTATGTCTCAGGCATCCTATATCGACAAGATCCTTGTACGATTTAGGATGCAGAATTCCAAGAAAGGTAATTTTCCGTATCGGCATGGAATTCATTTGTCAAAGGAACAGTCTCCTTAAAACACCTCAAGATTTTGAAGAAATGAGACATATCACATACGCCTCAGTAGTTGATAGTCTCATGTATACTATGTTATGCACGAGACCGGACATCCATTTTGCAGTGGGAATAGTCAGTAGGTTGCAGTCAAACCCAGGATTGGATCATTGGGTGGCTGTGAAACACATTCTCAAGTATCTTAAGAGAACGAGAGATTATATGCTTGTGTATTCTGGTGAGGATATGATCCTAAGGGGATATACAGACTCTTATTTTCAGACAGATGTAGATTCTAGGAAATCAATATCTGGATCAGTGTTTACCCTAGATGGTGGGGCTATAGTATGGCGGAGTATGAAGCAATCTTGCATTGCAGACTCCACCATGGAGGCTGAATAAGTAGCACCTTGCAAAACAGCTAAGGAATCAGTCTGGCTCTGTAAATTCTTGGGATATCTGGAAGTTGTTCCAGATATGGATAGACCACTCTCACATTATTGCGATAATAGTGGTGCAGTGGCAAACTCCAGAGAACCAAGAAACCACAAGAGGAAATTCATAGGAACCTGGCAGATCCGTTTACAAAGACCTTGTCGGCTAAAGTGTTTGAAGGTCACCTAGATTGTCTATGATTACATGACATGTCCCATTTGCTCTAGTACAAATGGGAGATTGTTGGGATGTATGCCCTAAATCTACATGTGATGTAAACGGTTTTAATGTATTTTGAAATAAAATGATACATTATTAATTTATCAAAGTGTTTGTTTAATTTTCACATATTATAAATTATCTTCAATACCCTAGATTACTTATGTACCTCCAGAATTAGTGTATGAGTGTCATGCACAAGAGGATTTAAGTCTGAAGTTAGTAATCTTAAATAGTCCATAGAGAGCAAACAAAACAGGTACTTTGTTTGTGGTTTATCTATAGCTGCGGTCCATTATATATTTGTATGGCGACCTTGATCCGGGATCGTCCAGGCAGAGACATGAGAATGGAGGCACCTTGTATGATGTGATCATATAGGACTGGACCCATATGGAAATGACATTCTTTTAATATTCGTTAAACAAAGAAAGTCATTTCGATCTACTAGATGGTCATATATGGATTGATCTTAATCCTGAGTGTACTACAAACTCCTGCATTGCAGGTTATCTTATTCTTAGCTTTCCAATGATTTAAAATTCATGAAAATCAGATATCAGACGAAAAACATATGTCCAGATTACTAAAACTAACTTGTTGACTCTGTTAAGCTAAAATGAGGTATTGAAACTGAAAGTTTATCAGGACCTTCTTACCAGATTCTTAAGGTGCGAAGCCTATTTTTTATAATATTCTATGAGTTCTAAGGTGTTATGCATGATGATTCACTCTACCGAGTATGATCGGTCCGACCAGGGTGTTACATTAAAAATTATTGAATTATTTTGATAAGTTTAAAACTGTTTTCATATTAGTTGAGAAATGCTATTGTGCTTTGATATTTTGATAAGAGTTCTTTTATGATTTTTTTTAGATTGGGGAAAAACCCAATCTTTGAGACTTTTGGAATTGACGGATTATGGAATTGACGGATACAGAGACATGTGCACATATAGTTTCAGGACTAGGGGGACGGCGATACGTAATGCCCCTAGATCCTAGTTTCAGGGACAGGATGACAGCATTGATTAGCGCTTTGTCTCTAGTTCAGTGACTTGGGGGACAGCGATACGTAATGCCCCAAGGCACTAGTTAGGTATGTGCGAGGACGGCGATACATAACACCCACATACGTCCATTGTTTTTCAGATGTGATTTTTCCGAATGATAGTTTCATGAAAGAGTTTTACAAGAATCAATTTTACGAGAGATCTTATAGTTTTACAAAAAGAAAGAAGTTTCTAGAAAAGTTTTACATGAAGAGATTTATTTTCAGATAAGAAAAGAGTTTTCAGAAAAGATTAGCTTTCTTGAGATGATTTTGATTTCATAAAAATAAATTTTTCATAAAGTATTTAGTTCCCATTTTAAATTGTCCACTCACTAGGTCGTTCAAATGATCCAACCCCCCCCCCCCCCCCCCCACCACTCTCCAGTGTTTTCTTTTTTACAGGTCAATTTAGAGGACGAGCTCGAGAGGATGGATACTAATGGCAGTCATTAGGGTTATTGGGTCCACATGGAAGTCAAGTCCGAGGTATATGGATTAGTTAAATTTAAGGTTGTAAAAGTTAAAGTACAAGTCATGTGTTAATTTCTTGTGAGTCATTACACAAGGTTTTCAGGGTCAAAGTTACTAGAGTTTAATGTGGCTAACACAGAATTTTAAGGAGTAATTGTTGTTTAATTAATTTAAGTTGGGCATGTAGCCCTCTAATGTAAATGTGTGATTCATGATTGTCAAATAATAAGAAAAGTAGTAGAGTTCAGTTAGTCAGTCGGTTAGTTAAAGGATGAAGGTGATAGGTTAACATCTCTGTCGGTAGCATCTCCGAGAGGGGGATGTTACAAAGTTGGTATCAGAGTATGTTCTAGAGAGTTAGTGACTGCAGTGGGTAGAATGCTGGGATATTATATATGTAGTATACTCGGGGTACTTATATGCGAAACACTACCTCTCCAGTATCTGATTCTCGAGTACGCCCTCAAATACTATAGAAAGGTTAGTAAGATTTCCGAGAAATATTTGAATATCCCTCTAATAATCTGAAATTAGAATCCTTATTATAGCATAATCCTTCTGTAATCATTCGAATATGCCACATCAGGTTTAGACATGATAAGTGATAAGAACAATTAGTGAATATTTGAGAACATATGCTTGAAGCTTTAAAAAGAGAGAAAGTTAGAAGAACATACATAACTAGAAAGTAAAGAAATACGTTTATAATTAGAGTAAATCGAGATAATAGATTGAATAGAAAAAAAAATTGATAGTAAAAAAAATGCGCAAGCTTATAGCAGTAAAGAGAATAGAATGAGAAGAAACAGACATAAGGATAACATATAGACTCAAGTAAGGTTTCTTCCCTCCTCAGATAATTCTATAGAGTATATTCAGTAACTTTCTAGATCCAAGTGTGTATAGCAAGCTTTCCGAACGATAGTAGGTATATAGTAATGAGTGGTAATTATATCACTATTTCTCACTCATTTAACCTAATATTTTTTATAGTTTCTTGAGTTTTGTGAACGTTTTGACGTGTTTTTGTGTTTTTTTGTAGATAATAACGTTTGGGAAGTATTGGAAGCAATTTGGGGCAAAACCAAAGAAAAATGACAAAAAAGGGCAATTTGGTAATTTATCGCGTCGTGGCACGCAAGCTTCGGCGTTGCGACGTCTAACGTGCCCCACTTCATGTTAACCCGTGTCGGGGATACGTGTCACAATCGGAGAAGTTTGCTAAAATGCACCGTGCTAACATGCATCTACCATGTGTCAACATCAGAGCAGATCTGCTAACGTGTGTCGTGCCATGTGTCACAATCCCATGATGCGACAATACGCGTGCCACGTGTCAGCTTCCTATTCGGCCACATAAACCGCGTGACATGTGTCAGCCACGTGTCGTCTACGTGTCGCCCACGTGTCCGCCATGTGTCAGCCACATCAGCTTCCAACCGAGTCACCGGGCAACATGTTGCCACGTCATCAACAACCAATCACCGATCGCCACGTGTCAGCTTCTCAGTGGACCGGAATCTGTCGAGTGCCACGTGTCACCATTTCATTGTGCCGATAGAAACAGCGTGCCACGTCAGCAATCAATAGTCAAAGCCGCGTACCACGTCAGTAAGTCAACAATTCCATTCGTGTTTGACCAGTCAACATATCACCGCGTCGCGACGCAAGAAGGAATTACGCGTCGCGACGTGGGCCTGTCCAGATGCCTATAAATTGAAGCCATTTGCACCTTATTTGTTTTCGTGTTTTCCTTAGGGTTTTCTTAGATTTTTAAGGATAGTATCTATTTTTGTATAAATTGTAATATTTAAATTATGTATTTTTTTTTATATTTTATTTTAGTATTTTATTTTTATTTACTTTTATGTTTTGTAGTTAAATTTCCGCTGGGGTAAAAGGTGAAACATTTAATATAATTATCTAGGTTGATCTCACATAATTATGATATTTAAATTATAATTTAACCGGATTAATTAATGGCAGACTTTATTACCGCCTATATGGTCAGTTTAAATATAAATTACTTTACCACCTATATGGCTGGTTTTTATGTGACAGATAATTACCGCCTATATAGCTGGTGTTGTTGGACTAAATGGATTACCGCCTATATGGCTGGTTTTAAATGTTTAACATATTAATTCCTGAGAAAGCATAACAGAAAATAATTTATAAATTATAATAAGTGAGATTCCTAGTTATGAAATATTAAATATGGATCCTCTAACCCCCAGCATTGTCTTTTATTCTAGGGAAGTGATGAAACACAATATTCACATACTTAATAATTGATTTAATTATATTATGGGTAATTCTTTAGTTTGTTTATTGAGTCTTAAGATTAATGTTTCTTGTTGCTTGATCACCAATAAGATTGATGTGGTAAACTTAAAATGAACTTGGAAAATAGATTTTAGGTTTCAGCCATAGATTCAATAGCTCACGATCTTCCTTAAGGATAGATAACCCTTTAATAGATTTTTCTACAGGATAGGAATATACCTGTCGGGCGTGGGTAGCCATAATTGGAACTTGAACTTAATGAATTCAGATAACTTGGTTAACTTAGGAATATGATTAATTGGGTTATACTGGGTATTTGTGTCTGACCATCAGAAGAGGCTTTTACATAATTTCGTGTTACAGGTTAGCAGACTAATTTATTACACATATATAAAAGAATCAATTTATCATTAGAATAATATTGTGTGGAATCACAACCCTAGATATTTGTGTATTTTGTTTATTTTCCTTAGTATTTTGTTTTGAGTATTTTATTTATTTATTCAGCAAATCCTCATTCAACCAACCAAAAGTAATCATTCTCTTCTCCCTTAATTAGATACTTGTAAATAAATAGTATCAATAATTAATAACAACAGTAGGAATTAAGTCCTCGTGGGATCGATATTTTTATACTACTTGAACAATACGTGCACTTGCGTTATACGCATGTGATTACGCCGGTCAAGTTTTTGGCGTCGTTGCCGGGGACTTATTTTTCTTGAGTTATTAATTTTGAAGCTATGTAATTTACTTGTATTTAATTTTCTTTATTTTTATTTCTTTATTTTATTTTTCAGGTGGTTGAATAATAGAACATTATTGGGAGATAGAAAGATTACGAGCTTTACTAGAAGAAGATACATCCCAATTCAGGGAGCAACAGTCCGGTTTTCTGAGGCCTGTTGTCCAGCCCAACAATTATCAATGGAAGCCAAAACCAAGCAATACTACATTTGCTCATCAGAACACAGTGGGGAGATGTGAGATATGTGATGGTAACCACCCGAGCGATCAATGTATATACCTTTCAGGTTGGTATAATTATTAAAATCATCCAAGGTACGAAGAATCAGTAAATTTCACAGAACCACATTTTCCATCTTATCCACCATCCACCTACGATTTTCATCAAGAACTAGAACCATCAGAGGAAGATCAGATGATTCACATGCTCAGAGATTGGTTCAAGGAACGGGAAGCTCAAATTGATGCACAATTTCAGAGTCAAGCAGAATCCATTCAGAGAATGACATATCAAATCACACAATTAACAGAAAACCAGAGCTACATACCTCAAGGAGCATTTTCAGATGACATTGATGAAGCCTTCAAGTACCAAGCATTTCACGATGACACTTTAGCAGAGGAGGAGGCTGAGCAGTATCAGGAATCTGAGGTATCAGTTCAGGAACCCAAACCAGCAAAGTCTCTGTTTGATTTTTATTATTCTGACTCTGACGAGGATGAAAAAGATGAGCTATTTGTACCAACTGCACCAACAAAAGAGGATGAAACTTTCCATCCTTAAAATGAAGATCTTGGAGAATGATTTGCACTAATGTTTGAAAACGAGCTACCTAAACCAGTCATATCAGAGGATGAAAACCTAAAATCTGACATATCTTTACATCCTCAGGGTGATACTTATGGAGCATGCATTTCACAGATGACAAGTGAAGAACTGAATGCGGAAATTTTAAAATTCATCTGTGAAGAAAAGGTAGAACAAGAAGGAGAGCAAATGGAGGAGCAAATGTCTGACCTTATTGAAGATCCAGTGCATTCAAGAGAAACATCACTATTTTTGGGAGTAGAAATCAAAGATATCATCCAGAAGCTTGATATAATGGAACTTCCATTCCAAGTCAAGCACCATACGAGACCTTCTGATTTTCTTTCTTTCTTTTCAGGAACCATTGGAGCAACAAATATCAAAAAGATGGCACAAGCATTGAATGAGAAAAAATTATTTTTGTCACTTTTCCGTTGGAAGAGACCCTTCAAAAGCAACGCACACGGGATTGTCTTTAATCGGACATCCAAAACCACACTGAAACCTCCTTGACATATGGATTTCAGTCACGTCTGGCTGAAGACGAAAAATTTAGCGCTAGCAGGGAGGTAACCCATGTAATAATTTTATTTTTAATTATTATTGTTTTATGTATAGATGTTGTAGAATTTTTAATTTTTTGTTATTATTTCAGGTAAAATAAAGACGGAATATTTTTAAGACAAAGCAAGCCAGTGCAAGTGGGATTTTCATGAAATAAATTTGACAAAATCGTAAGTATAAAAATTCAATCCAGTAAAGACGGCTGAGTAAGGAGTCAGCTCTTGAGACGCATCCCAGTGGATTTATTCGTCGAAAGACTTGATTTTGCCAAAAAAAAAAATTCCCGCATCGCGACACGAGAACCCTGCATGTCGCGACACAGAAGCCTCAAAACATAAACCCTAACCCTAGAAACTTAGTGTCGCGACACAAGAACAACTTGCGCGTCGCGGCGCGCGTTCGACAGTAACCCTTATACTGCAGCCGCCAATCAGTTTCTACACTTCTCACCTTCATCTTCTCGGTATTTCCTCTCAAAAATCACCTAAATTTCGGTTCTCCAAGCACCAAATCATTCAACCAAGTCCACTAAACTCACCAAATCAAGCGAACAAACATCAAACTTCCATCCATCTCCTTCGATTTTCCCACGACCGAGACCCATAATTTTCAAGATCCGGTTCTTCAAGGCAACATTTCATCACTTTCATCGTTCGGATCTGAGTGTAACAACTCGTATTTGGTAAAATCTATCTTTAATCTTCATTTTTTTTTTAGTTTCTGGTTAGAAAGAAAGGATAACCGAAATTAAGTGTGTGGGTTGTTAATTTGGTAATTTTTGCTGAAATTGAATTAGAGGGTTTTGAACTTGGAAGTTTGGCAGTGAGAAATTGGCAGAATTGGTGAATTTCTGATTTGCGGACTGAAAAAATTGATTGAATTGTGTAGAATTGAGGGCGAAGTCTGAAGTTGTTGTGATTTTTGAAGTGTTAAATTTAGGGTGAATTTAGGGATATTTTGAGTTTTTAGGCCGAACCTTGTCAATTTTTCTGAAAATTTGAAACTGCAAAATGGCACCAAAGAGATCTAGGGCTTCAGCATCTACCGGATCGAGTTTTGATGCTTCTAGATTTATCTCGGCAAACGCAGAGAAAAGATTTGATAAGGGAATGAGGAATAAGGTAGCTATTATGGAGAGGGGTTTTGAAATAAACCCCAGACTATTCCCTGAGATTGATACGGTTATTACAATCAGGCACTGGCAAAAGCTTTGCCAACAGCCCCACCCCGCATGTATCTCAATTGTACGTGAGTTTTACGCTAATACTCCCGAGCATCATGCGAATGTAGTAATGGTTAGAGGACAGCAAGTAACATTTGACACTACAACCATTAGCAGTTTTTTAGAGTTACCTGATATGGAGGTTGATGAATATTTAGTGGTGAGGGAAGATATAGATATCACTCATCTAACAGAGACTTTGTGCATCCCTAATGTTGTTTGGGAAATGAGCAGCAATGGGGAACATTTGAAGATGAGTTCTAAGTTGCTGAAACCTGAAGCTAAGGTGTGGTTCCACTTCATTACTCGAACTTTGCTACCTGGATCCCACATCACATATGTCACAAAAGAACGGATGATATTGTTGTATTGCATATTGGAAGGTTATTCAATTAATGTGGGAGAGTTGATGACGACTAACATTGTTTGGGCTGCGAATTCACCACAGGCTGGTCTTTTATACTGTCACTTGATTACTTCACTTTGTACATTGGCCAGGGTCTCTGTTGACCCAAGAGAAGAGCTGACACAGCCCATGACTGCATTAACAGCCCGCATCATCCAGAAACTTCGTACATAGAGACAAGCTCCTGCCGAATCATCTTCTTCTGCACCTGCACCACAACCACAGCAACCGCCTCAACCACCACACAGATCATCCCGGCCTCGTACCTTAACCCAACGAGTCACTAGATTGGAATCTCAGCAGGAATACATGGTTCAGCTGCTCCAATAAATGGCACGACATCTGGGGATGCAAGATGGCCAGTTTCTACCATATCCAAATATCGACAGCGAGGAGGAGGAAGCTGATGATTGAAAAACTCACGTACTATTGTTTCCTTCTTTTTACTTTTGTTTTGTAACGCATTGGGGACAATGCTATATTTAGGTTTGGGGGTGATAGTTATTTATTTTTAATTTTTCAATTCCGTCCAAAAAATTTTCTTCTTTTCTGCATGTTATGTGTTTTATTTTTGCAATTTTTATCTTCTGCATTTTGTGTGTGTTTTTGTGTGTTTTAAAATCGAAAAAACCCAAAAAAAAAATCCAATGATTTGATTGTTTGTTTAGTTAAAGAGTTTTAAGAAAAGATAAATGATAATTTCACTTTTATCCCTATTTTGAATTTCATATCTAGGTCAGACTCGTGCGCACTTAAAAAATAGTTTTGTAAGTAGTTAGATAATAAGGAATTAACGAAGTGACTAGTTAAAATAATCGGTGGTTGATGAATGACCGTTTGCCTGAGTTTTTGTTTCTGTCTACACTTATTTATTAAGTGAGGTATGTAAAAAAAAAAAAAAAAACGTCTGAGATCCGAGTTATTAAGTCTATATGGGTGTTTTAACACCTAGTGCCCTAAATCCAACTGGTTTGGGAGTCACTGGCCCAAAGCTCGTTACATGGATCGAAGATGTTGCAAAAAAAAAATATATATATATATATATATATATATATATCTGAAGTCTAAGTAATTAAGTCCGTAGGGGTGTCTTAACACCTAGTGCCCTAAAGCCAACTTGTTTGGGAGTCACTGGCCCAAAGCTCGCTATATAGACGGAAGATATTGTATATAAAAAAATCAGAAAAATCACATACCTCACCTATGCTGATTGTAGTAGACAGAATAAATTTTAGATACTCAGGTTGGTTTGACTCATTAACTACTGAGAGTTGAGATGAAATCACCAAGTTGACAATTTATAATCGAAGCTGTTTGCAAAATTATTCACACACACATTTTGAGTTTGATTTAGATATTTTGTTCAAAAGAAAGGATTTTAGTTGAAATATGTGTTTTGAAGGTTCATCTGACTTTGCTACTAGACATTCTCTGAGGACGTTATTTATATATTTATTATTTCATTAGTTTTGTTTTCTTTTTGCTTTTGTGTGCATTAGTTTTATTTTCTTTTTTCTTTTGTGTGCATTAGTTTGACGTTTGGGGGTATCATCACTGTAAGCCCTCACGAGACTACAACTCATCCACTAGGGACACTTAGGGTTTAAAGGCTTGTGGCATATGCTAAATGCAACCGCGATCCCTACGAAAGTGGCTTAGCTTAATTTTATTTTAAAGATGTTTATGTTATTTTATTTTGTTGTTTTGCTCTAGGACTAGCAAAATGTTAGGTTTGGGGGTGTGATGAGTGGTAATTATATCATTATTTCCCACTCATTTAACCTAATATTTTGTATAGTTTCTCGGGTTTTATGAACGTTTTGATGTGTTTTTGTGTTGTTTTGTAGATAAATAAAGTTTGAGAAGCATTGGAAGCAATTTGGGGCCAAAATAGAGAAAAATGACAAAAAAGGGCATTTTGTTAATTTGTCGTGTCGCGACGTGAAAGCTTCGGCGTCGCGACGTCTAACGTGCGCCGCTTCATGCTAACCTGCGACGGGGATACATGTCACAATCTGAGAAGTTTGCTAAAATGCACCGTGCTAACATGCGCCTGTCACGTGTCAACATCAGAGCAGATCTGCTAACGTGTGTCGTGCCACGTGTCACAATCCCATGGTGCCGAAAATATGCGTGCCACGTGTCAACTTCCTATTCGGCCGCATAAACCACGTGACATGTGTCAGCTATGTGTCATCTACGTGTCGCCCACGTGTCCGCCACGTGTCAGCCACATCAGCATCCAACCGATTCACCGAGCCATGTGTCGCCACATCATCAACAGCCAATCACTGATTCGCCACGTGTCAGCTTCTCAGTGGATCGGAATCTATCGAGTGCCATGTGTCACCATTTCATTGTGCCGACATAAACATCATGCCACGTCAGCAATCAACAGTCAAAGCCGCATGCCACGTCAGTAAGTCAACAATTCCACACGCGTTTGACCAGTCAACACGTCACCGCATCGCGACGCGGGCCTGTCCCGATGCCTATAAATTGAAGCCATTTGCACCTCATTTGTTTTCGTGCTTTCCTTAGGGTTTTCTTAGACTTTTAAGGATAGCCTCTATTTTTGTATAAATTGTAATATTTAAATTATGTATTTTTTATTTTTATATTTAATTTTAGTATTTTATTTTTATTTACTTTTATGTTTTGTAGTTAAATTTTTGTTGGGGTAAAAGGTGAAACATTTAATATAATTATCTAGGTTGATCTCACTTAATTATGATATTTAAAATATAATTTAACCGGATTAATTAATGGCAGACTTTATTACCGCTTATATGGTCGGTTTAAATATAAATTACTTTACCGCATATATGGCTGGTTTTTATTTGACAGATAATTACCGCCTATATGGCTGGTGTAGTTGGACTAAATGGATTACCGCCTATATGGCTGGTTTTAAATGTTTAACATTATTAATTCCTGAGAAAGCAGAACATAAAATAATTTATATATTATAATAAGTGAGATTCCTAGATATGAAATATTAAATGTGGATCCTCTAACCCCCAGCATTGTCTTTTATTCTAGGGAAGTGATGAAACACAATATTCACATACTTAATAATTGATTTAATTATATTATGGGTAATTCTCTAGTTTGTTTATTGAGTCTTAAGATTAATGTTTATTGTTGCTTGATCACCAATAAGATTGATGTGGTAAACTTAAAATGAACTTGGAAAATACATTTTAGGTTTCAGCCTTAGATTCAATAGCTCACGATCTTCCTTAAGGATAGATAACCCTTTAATAGATTTCCTTACAGGATAGGAATATACATGTCGGGTGTGGGTAGCCATAATTGGAACTTGTGTTATGGATATGCCTTTTACCCAACTTGTGGATGGGCTATATGTACATGTATTTGTAATATTTTCATTAATTAATAAAATGACAATCTTTATTATATGTGTCTTACATAACTTATATGAATCATCAACATTGTAATAAAGCCCTTGGAGTAATAAGACGATGGCTTCCACGCCTTATGAGAATTATTACTTTTAAATGTTCCTAGTCATAGTTTTGTGAATAATCTGGGCGTTCACAAAGCGGGGAGACTAGCATGATGATATGATCCGCCCTTAAGTGGGGTAGCCGATCTCATAGGCTACTAGCGTAGATCCGTCTGCTTGGTGTATCACATGGATGCATGAGTTGCTCGTGTCCATCGAACTGACTGCCGAAAGTTTTCATATGAAGTGTTTATCTCATGTGTCTGTGAGAACTTTCATGTATCGATTATATGACTAGTCCTTAGACTTGAGGTCTTTACAATCTTATGTGTGGATCAAATAACTTTGACATTCTCCTTCCCCGGTTCAAAAAATCCGGTCATAAGGGTATGATTGGGTCATTTATTGAAACATCTGAAGTTTGTAAAGATACAATAGAGAATCGCCACTCTCTTGGATAATATTTTCTTATAAGAGTAGTATTCCAGTTCGCGGGTTGATATGTGTGATCAGTGCTTGAGACTGTGGCCACAGCGGAAGAATCATGTGAGATTCTTGGGTTAGCACGATTCATGACACTATCAACATCATACATTTGACCAAATAGGTAGACACTTTCCGTACCCTAGGTCAATAGGTAGGGATACAGTGAGGCAAGGGACTATATCATATGTAAATCGCATACAGAATGGGTATATATATCTTTCCTTCTCATTTGGGGGCTTTGGCATGTTGCTAGATGTCAACTTTGGTCAATGAATCGAACGACCATCTGATCGGAGGATAATTTATGTTCGATTAAATTATCATGATTCATTTCATGTCCAACTTGAGGGGAACCCAAAAGGTCACACACAAGAAAGTCGAAATCAATGATTAACAGTGCACAGTACAAATATAACAGCATATATGATTGTTGTAGGAATTGTTCATAAATTGTTCAATGTGTTTAATTATTGAACAGATCATTTATGAGATTCTATAGTGGCTTAGGGATTGGTGAATGACGATAGGGGCACTTTGGGAATTGGAATAAAAAAATTAAAAAATTACTATTCACGTGAATAGTAAAAAAAATTTGTTATTTGTTTTGAATTCCAATTCGGCCCAAACTCTTATTAGGGTTTTGTAATCTCATTAAACCACTAAATTAAAATCCAATGGCTGAGATTAAATTAGCTTTTATCCCACATCGGATTCTTAATTAATTTTGTTGTCTTTGGAGCACTATATATAAACCCAAAGAATTCATCACATATTTGCTACACCAAAACCTTTCATATCTTGTGTTTATATAAATGAGCAACTTTAAAGTTTAAGAGTAAGCCACTGATTTTGAGGATCCTTAAGTCTAATTGACTAGAGGAACCTCGAGTTAAAAGTTTTGAAGTATTTGCCTAGGCTAGCACCAATAGCAAAATACCCGTGCACTCAAGGCGTAGTCTTGCCGTTGAGTTTTGGTTTTGGTATGTGCATCTTTGGAGGCCACACACTTGGGTGGCTCTTTGGAACGTGGAAGAGCTTGCTGAGTTCGAGAAAAGCTTGTAGATTGGAGGGAGGACTGGAGGAGTCTTCGGTTCAAGTAAGTCTTTTTCTTTCTTTATTTTAATTAGAGTTCTTATGATAGTTAGCATGTTTAGGTTTATGTTCTTTGCATGTTTTATGAGTTTTATGCTTAGAATATATAGTAACATGCCTAGGCTTGTAGAATAATCAAAACAAATGGGTCTTGGGCAAATGGAAAGCGGCAAAATAATTTTAATTTTCCGCTGCGCACTCGCGGCCGCTTCCCTACAGTGGTATCAGAGCTCCTTTTTTGTTTTGATTATTTCTCTCTCATTTGAACTCAAAATTAGGTGTTTAAAAGCTCGTTGGAAAGATAACACCCTGAACTTAATTTTAGTCACAAGTTTTGCATGATTTGGTTAAGATTTGAATTATGAAATGGCATTTAAAATTCACGCGTCTGCAGAAAAATATGAATAGTAAATTTATTTGAATAAAATAAATACAATATCATAATTAAATATTAATCAAAGTTATTTAATGCCTAAAATAATTCCAACATATTAAAACTCATATGCTTGATGATTTTATGTATGATTAGAATTGGCATGATTATTTTAGGGTGCAAGCATCTAGAGACTTTCTTCATAGATCTATCCTTAGATCTTAAAGTACGAATTGCAAAAGAAGCTCTTTCACTCGTGTATATCAGATGGTACATCTGTCAAGCACTAGGTGTCGCAGAGGATTGCTGACATCGAACAACTAGGTTAGCTGGGCATTACCTAGGAGGCCGAGACTTCCAAAGATTTGATCTTGCAATCTCTACCGAATGTTGGGGCGGGTTCGTCATGAACTTCAACATGATGAACCAATAGAAAACTCTTGGAGAGTTAATGGCTATACTCAAGGAGGAAGAGCTAGAGCTTCTAAAAGGGCAAGAAGCGCCAGGCGCATTTTACTTCGACATCCCAGAAGGCCAAGGCTTGGCCGAAGGCTTCTGGGGGTGTGAAGAAAATGGCAAGGCTAAATCGTCACAGTCTTCTGGGAAGACAAAGGACATATCCCAAGATGTCTTCCTAAGCTGTGGCAAACGGGGTCACTGGAAGCGTGACTGTCGTATGGACAAGGCAGACATGAAGGAAGTGAAGGTGGGGCAAGGCTCCGGCTTCATGTATGTTTGTTATAAACATGTCCACTACTAGTTTTAAGAATTGGATTTTGATACTGGATGTGGTACATAAATATATGTACTGATGTGCAGAATCTGCTGATTAGCAGGAGACTGGCTTCAGATGAGATCGACATGCGAGTCAGAAACGAGACGAGAGTCGTTGTTTTGGCCGTAGAAACCTAAGTTTTGGAACTGCCCTTAGGGCATGTACTTAAATTAGAAGACTGTTATAATGTACCTAGTTTGACTAGAAACATTATATCTATATCTAGTACAACCCATTGCGGGTATACCTTTGTATTCCAGAACACTGGGTGTTTTGTTTATAAAGATGATATTGAGATATACATATTAGATGTGAATAACCGTATTTATATTTAGAATATAAATGAATCTCAAACATATAAAATGACAAACAAAAAGCTCAAATTGAATAAACCAAATGAGACTTATTTGTGGCATTCATGTTTGAGAACATTAACATGACTCGTATATCCACACTTTAGAAGAGTGGATACTAGGATGGATTTGATCCTAATTCAAATGATGTCTATGAATCTTGTTTATTAGGCAAAGTGCCTAAAATACATTTTACATGGTAAAGGTGCAAGTGCCACCGATCTGTTAGCCCTCGTTCATAGTGACTTAAGTGGGCTCATGTCTAGCTAGGCTAGAGGTGGATATGAATACTTTGTAACCTTTACGGATATGGCATCGCGTTATGGTTATGTGTATCTTATGAAACACAAGTCGGAAACTTTTGAGAAATTGAAAGAGTTTCGACACGAAGTAGAAAAACAGACCGGTAAAAGTATTAAAACATTACGGTTGGACCATGGTGGATAATACTTAAACATATGAGTTTCAAGATTACTTGAAAGAGTATGGTATTCTTTCACAATGGACTCCTCCCGAAACACCTCAGTTGGATGGTGTGACCGAACGGAGAAACCAAACTTAGTTGGACATGGTAAGGTTAATGATGAGTCGCTCTGAGCTACCAATTTCCTTCTGAGGATACGCATTAAACAGTGCAATACTTATTTTGAATAAGGTTCCATAAAAAATTTGTTAAACAGACTTCATATTAGATATGAACAGGAAAGAAATCGGGTTTCTCATTCCTAAAGATTTGGGAATGCTGGGCATACTCTAAACGTTTGGATGATACCAAACTAGAACCCAAATCGGATAAGTGCCTATTTGTAGGTTATCCTAGGGAAACCAAAGTATAGTACTTATACAACTCACAAGAGAACAATATATTTGTTGCTCTCCATGCGGTTTTCCTTGAAAAGGAATTCCTAAATGCAGTGGTAAGTGGGAGGAAAATAGAACTCGATGAAAATCAGAGCGATACTATTCCAGGAACCGATCCATTACGGAATATGAACAGTTCATCAGGGATGAAACTGTACCACAATCTTCGAATACACAAGAACCGCGTATGTCGGAGAGAGTCAGAAAACAACCTGGGAGGTATGGGTTTCTAATATCACCTCATGTAGATATTAATCTTATTGAGAATAATGGACCGACTACGTATGGGGAAATGATACAGGATATCGACTCCTTTTATGGCAAAGTGCCATGAAGTCCGAAATGGATTCCATGTATACCAACCAAGTTTGGACACTGATTGATGTACCAGAAGGCATTGTGCCTATTGTTACTAAATAGGTCTTCAAGGAAGACAAACATGGATGGCAACATACAAATGTACGCAGCTAGGCTTGTACAGAAAAGGTATCATCAACGACATGATGTCGATTACGACGAAACTTTTTCACCTGTTGCCATGATTAAATCCATTCGGATAATGTGTGTTATTGCTGCATATTTCATTTATGAAATATGACAGCTGGACTCCAAAACCGCTTTCGTTAACGGAAACCTTTTGGATGATGTTTTTATGCAACATCCTGACGGTTTTGTCGTGCCAAAATATGCAAACAAGACTTGCAAGTTAAATCGATCCATTTATGGATTGAATCAAGCATTGAATTCTTGGAACCATCGTTTTGATGTAATCATAATGGTATATGATTTAATTCAAAATGAAGATGATTCTTGTGTATTATATAAGAGGGTTAATGGGAGCGCACTGACATTCATTGTCCTTATATTGATTATGTATTGCTTCTCGGCAATAACATTCTCATACTATAATCGGTGAAAGCTTGGCTTTCATAAAATTCTCCGTGAAAAACTTGGGAGAAGCAGGATTTATTCTAGGAGTAAAGATCTACTGTGATAGATTTAGAAAGCTGCTGACACTCTCCCAGAGCTCGTATGTTATGAAAATATACGTGACCTGATGTCTCATATGCTTTGAGCATATGGAGTCACAATCAGGCCAATCCATGTGATGGTCACTGGATTGAAGTAAAGAACATCCTTGAGTATCTTGGATGAACTAAGGATGCTTTTTGAGAATATAGGGAAATGAGAACTTGAGGTGACTGGGTTCACCGCTGCAAGTTTCCAAACCGATAAAGACGACTGTAAGTCGCAATAAGGGTACATATTTAGTTTGAATAACGGAACAGTGAGCTGTAAATCTTCTAAGCAAGATACTGTTGCCGATTAAATAATAAAAGCGGAATATTGTTGCAGCTAAGGCAGCAAAAGAAGCATTTTGGATCTATAAATTCCTAATTGGATTAGAAGTAGTTCTGTTAGCAGCTGAGCTAGGCTACAACACATGCTAAGGAACCGCGGTCTCATCAACGATCCAAGTATGTACTTCAACTGTTTCATCTGATTCGTTAGATCATACATCGTGGCGATGTGATAATCGAATAAATCGCATCAAATGATAACCTTACAAATCCGATGACGAAAGCTATTTCTCAGCAGAAGTTTGAGCGACCCGTACATAGTTCAGGTGTTTGACACTTGAGTGATTGGCTATAGGCCAAGTGGGAGATTTTTGGATAATTATGACCCATAGCATCACTATTTTGTAAAGAACATGGTGTTCTTGTACAAAATTAACTATGTGACAAAGGAAATTGCTCTTGTATCATTTGTAATTGGATTACCTGGATATATAAATGATAAAAGTCCATATGATTAGTACCAGATTAATAAAATATAAGACAATATTAATCCACGTAAGGTTTAATCATTAAATATCCATAATCATAGTATTATCGAGACTGGACATCGATAATGCAGAATAGGCTAGTATTACATTTGTGCGCGTTATGGAAGCTTAACGGCATAGTTATCATATATTTGGGTATTTGATACTCATGCACTGATCACCCCAATAGGCCCAGCATGTTCATATTCATTTTCCCATACTTACACGGTACTAGGTCCTATTAAGTAGGTTTCATGCTCCCTGGTTTCGATATTGGTGTGGGTTTTTCATGTTTCAGAGCATGTGGAAGCATACGCGAGAGCGAAGGCTCAATCCCGGTATGTATGGTGATGTCGGGGAGACGTCTCAATCCCGATCGTTGCATATGTATTTTTTTTCAGCTCATGGCTATGGTGGTTACAAAATTCAGTTTCACAGACATGTACAATTTTCAGAATATGTTTATGTTTTTCCGCTTTAAGTGATGCTTCAAGCTTACGATTAAGTTTTAAAATTCAAAGCATGCTTATGTTTTCTCACTTTAAATTGTGTTTTCAAGCTCATGACTCAGTTTTACAGTTTATGGCTTATGATTTATGTTTTTCATGTTTACAGATGCATATACGTTATAAATATTCAGTAATGTTTTCTGATAATATTGCATGGTCATCAGTCGTATTTACAACTTTAGTTCAAGAGTATATATTCAGGTCCATGTTTATAGTTCACGATGTAGTGTCTAGACACAGCTTCAAAGTCATGGCATGTCTTCTATAGTTGTTGTGTATTGTTATACTTCGGTTTTCAATTATGTTTCAGGTTTTGAGTTGTAATGCAGTTTCAAACATTTTGTGGCTAATGAATCAGGAATCAGATAGTTCAAGAGTATATATTCAGGTTCATGTTTATAGTTCACGATGTAGTGTCTAGACACAGCTTCAAAGTCATGGCATGTCTTCTATAGTTGTTGTGTATTGTTATACTTCGGTTTTCAGTTATGTTTCAGGTTTTGAGTTGTAATGCAGTTTCAAACATTTTGTGGCTAATGAATCAGGAATCAGGTTTGACGTAGGATTTTCCAGTTGCATAAGTATATATAAATACACACTTGCAGGTTTATTCCAATATGTTTTAGCTTTCATTTATTAAGTTTTCATACGACTTATTTTTCTTAGTTTTAGTCTCAGAGGTACTTCTCTTATGCATGAGGAGAGCTAGCTTGGGGACGGTGGGCATCTGCTGATGCAGTTATAGGGTAGTCATAAGGGTTCACTCGCTTAGTAAATATTAGGTCAAGTGATTGAAATTTTAATATTGTTGTAACCACGGTTATAATAATATATGTTGAGAACCCTTGTGCATTTGTGCATGAATTATAACATGTTTTCTTTAGATGAGATGATGATATGCATGCGTAGGGTAAATACTGGTTATGATTGTGATTTAAGCAGTCCATGGGTAATAATGCATATTGGATTAGACATGGTTAAGGCATGGGCATGTTTTCATGATATGATACACGTGTTAGGCATAATCATGTAAGTATGTTAAGGAAATAGATCAGCTGTATTTTAGTTGTTGTCAAGATAAGTCTGTAATACATGACTTGTGTAAATCAAGAATAGGGCATCAAAAGTGTCAGGATAAGCATAAGCAACTAAGTGAATTCACATTTTCCAAAATAATAATAATAATAATAATAAGTGAATTCACTTAATAAGTCTTGGGATATTCATTTAGAGTACATCATGTCACGAGGTTTAGGAGAGCCGATCGCATCTTGGGAAACTAGGATGTGACAAGTCTTTAATGATTTCTAGATGATTATAAGGTCCGAAGGTTCTTAATGAGTCCTTTCCGAGATTGAAACCTTCTGAAAGGTCACAAGGTACAGAGATTAATGGTTTTTGTTATTTAGTGTATGTGTGACACATGTTTTAATATTATTGGACCTTTATTGTAAACGTATTACAAATACAGTTCCACTAATGAAACTTCTTGTTAAAGATTTCGCTTATAACGCGATTAATTTTAAAAATTTGACACCCGGTCAAATGAATAGCAAATTTTTGTACATGATACCTATAAAACTTTGAAACCAATTTAAAACCCCAATATAATAGGGTACATGCTATGATATAGTTTTAAACTTTAAGAATCCATCTCTATCTCCTGAGAGTAGTGTAGAAAATCCTCTTCCAAACCGATCCTTGCCGCTCAGGCAGCAGAGAGAACTCTTGTATACCCATAAAATGAAAAATCTCGTGTAAATTTCTCGGCTGATGCCCAGGTGTTTCTTTGTTGATCGAAAATGGACTTTCATAGAGATGATTAGTTCACAATTTATGATACCATGAGAATCGAAATGCATTTTCAGTACTAGATGCTTTGACTTGAATTCTATATGGAAGAGATTTTTCACAAGCACAAGTTGTTGAAAAATATCCAAGTAAAAACATATATCATTAAGAATATGTACAAAATATCAGACCATTAGTTGGAATTTCAAATAACCTCTACTTCCCTGTTATGTATGCTAATAGATATTCAGCTCAACCAAATTAATGCAACAAAAAGAACATATAATAGAAAAATGTATCAAACTTTAATAATAACTACAATACACCCTAAAACCTTTTTCACAATTTAAAAAAAAAAATGTCTAGAATCCTCTGGAACGTGATCTCAGAACTTTTCCATTTGTTTTCACGCGGTTTACATACAAAAACTTATGCGATCATACAGAGTGATACCCTAAATATCAAGATGATCTAAGTTTATCAGGTCTGCGGCATTCTGGATGAGTTCCTTCCGAGTGTCCACCTAAAAACAAGAACAAGTAAGAACAATGGAAATCATACATTTCTCAACTGTTCGGCTTAGCTATCTAAGATTAGTTGGACCATGTGGACATTAAAGAAAAGGGTTTTCAAGAATGTTCTGAAGGATGAACTTGGCGTTATAGTGGGAAGTATCAGCAGTTATATGCTTAATAATTTTTCTAGAAAATAACTAAAATTCCAAACTTTTTATACTTCAGAAACTGTGATCTGCAGTTTTTGGCAATGCAAAGGTTCAAGACCTCTCTACTTACCCGAGCACCCATGAGGGAGGAGAAAACAACATTTGCTTCCGCTGCATCCTCAATCACTAGTTGCTTAAGCATTCTTTGCTCTGGGTCCAACGTTGTTTCCCATAGTTGTGCAGGCATCATCTCTCCCAAGCCTGCATTATATCCATGCACAAAATGGTAAATAGAAGTACTCTAAAATTTATTAGGAAACAATCTTCCTCCGTTGGGTCCCCGACATTGGCCAGATATCAGCCTTCAGGCTAGCTCTTCGTCATCATTATGAATTCAAAGACACGTTTTCTATAAAAATATGGACCGTGATTATGGAGAAGGCGGTGAATAAAAGGCAGAATATAAACAAAAGTGAATAAGCAGTTGGGGTTGAAAAAAATGCCACGATCATCTGAAATAATATCATGCATCAGCTTGTTATATTTTAAGAAACAATTTGTTATTGCGTGAGCGTGACCATGATGTTTTCTTGAACATCATCGGACTGAATGAGATGAACTAATGTATTTTTTTTTTAACACGAGATGAACTAATGTTAAAAGTGCTTCTGTCTTCAAGGAAAGAAAGTTCGGATTTGATGGAATTGTGCTGCTTTGTCTTATGTATAATATGGAATGCAGGGAACAAAGAATATTAGATGATCATGCGGGGGCCTCTCCTCAAGGAGCAGACTGAAATTTTGGACTTCTTTTTGGGCACTAATGACATCAGATTTTAGAAATTTGCCTTTTAAATTATTCAAAATTTTGAATCTGACATCACTGATTTGTTTTGAGCAAGTGTCAAGCCGTTGGGAAATAATGCACCATGAATATTAAACTCATGCTTGTGCATGCCTTCCCAATGCATTCGAGTGTGGATATATACATAAAGGGAACCAGAAGAGTTGTCTTGTTCCTCGTACCTTTGAACCTCTGAATGTTGTACAAAGCATTTGGAGGGAAGGAACTCTGGACCTTCTTTAGCTCTACATCATCATAACAGTAGTGTACTTGCTTTCCCCTCTCAACCTAGCAAATTAAAAAAAGGATGAAATATTTTTATTGTTTTATAAAATATGCTATTGTTTTGCAGATTTGTGACAGCCAAAAACAAACCTTGTAGAGGGGTGGAACACCAACATAAATGCAACCTTCATCAAATAAGGTTTTCTGCAAGCAAAAACTTTATCAGTTCAACTTTTCCTTAAATTATATATTTGAAAGTATATTTTTCTCTTTCTTCTACTTGAGCATTCAATTCACTATTATCTACCTGATATCTATAGAAAAATGTCAAAAGCAGAGTTCGGATGTGAGCACCATCCACATCAGCATCTGTTAAGATAATGATCTTATGATAACGCAAGGCCTCTTTTTTAAAATCTTCCCCCTAATTCCAAGAAAATTTTAGCCCATATAATGTCAGGCAGTTTAAGCCCAAAAAACAATAATAAATCGATTAATTAAACAAAAACACTATGAGTTAACCTTCACTCCAAGTCCAAGAGCACGAATTAGATTCTGAATTTCTTCATTCTTATACATTGCCGCCTCATCCTTTCTTTCGACATTTAAAATTTTACCTCTCAGTGGCAGAATAGCCTGCATAAACATGTTTCTGTGACTCATATTCTGTAAACAGCTATAGTGTGATCAACGAGAAAGATCATGTTGAACAAAAACAAAGTTGATTTTGATCCATTAAACATGTTTCTGTGACTCATATTCTGTAAACAGCTTTAGTGTGATCAACGAGAAAGATCATGTTGAACAAAAACAAAGTTGATTTTGATCCATTATACATGCAAGTCAGCAGCAACAACAAATCTAGTTGGACAAACGCCTAAGATGCCCATAATATCACAAAGAAGGGCAAGAACATGCGACACTGAGGGCATTAATCAGGTTTATTTTCATAGGATCCTAAATGTCCTGGCACATTGGCATAATCCATCAAGTACCCAATTGAAGAATGATTATTTCTGAGCCTGCAATGCACCATTTAAAAGAAAGCTAATTCAGAGACTATACCGTTCCATGTCCTTTTAAGCCTAGTTTACAGAGATACAAAGGAAATCAACAAGCCCATTTTACAGTGACACAAAGTATTTCATGCTGCAATCATCTGCAGGATTGCATGTTCAATGATAACATAGTACCATAGTTGTTAAAGGTGCAAGGTGCGCCGAGGCGCCAAGGTCCTCCTGGGGCCTAGTGGCAGGGAGCAATCTATGTTACTAAAGGCACCGCCAAAGCAGCGCTTGGGCTTGGGCAGCTCTTAGGTATTGTAAGTTATGATTCCTTGTATATTAGATAAAATTCCGCATGCTTGACTAGTCCAGTGTTGTTAAAGGCGCAAAGGGTCTTAGGGCCTAAGCACACGCCTCAAGACGCAAGGCGGGTGCCTGATGGAAGTGAGGCGCAAATTGTAAAAGAAATTTATATATATATATATATATATATATAAGTATCTAGTCAACTAAAACAAAGAGAAATTAAAAATATATATATATATATATATAAAAACAATTACAATAATACAAATTAATTTGATTGTCAAAATTTGAAGCCAGCCCCAAAACATATCTTAATTTATTGAATAAATGATATACAATTTGATTTCAGGTTGGGTGAGTCAATATGGGTTGAGGTTTTCTCACATTTTTATGCGACGTGCCTACGCACATCTAGGCGCATCTAAAAGGCACGAGTCTTTGTGCCTAGGTGCGCGCCTAATGAAGGTCGCCTGACCTGACCCTTTATGAGGCGCGGTGGTCTGAGCCTGAGCCCGAGGCGCGCCTAGGCTAAGGCGGACATTGATTGATTAAAGGTAGCGTTTGGGCAAATTGAACTATCGCCTTTGACAGCATAGGCTGCAATGAGGCGGATACCTCGTTGAAGTAAGGCACATGGAATACCCTAATTTTTTTAGCTTTTTATATTAATTCTCAGTTGAAATAATTCATATAAATTGTATTTAATAATATTATCCTATAAATTTGAACTCAATAAGTATAAAAGAAATGTTACAGACGCAGAAAAGTTATACAAATCCAGCCACAGATGCTTAGGTGGCTGGATTTGTATGGACAGATTTATGGCCAAATGCAGCACTACACATAAATCCAGCCACCTAAGTTAAAAAAAAATTCTGTAATTTTTCTGTCTGTGACATTTCTCCAAGTAAAATAATAATCATATCACATGGAAAAAAGTCATAACTTAGAAAATTAAAAGATTCAAAGATATAAAAAAAATTTTAAAAAGAGACGCACAAGCACCCGCCTTGGGTTTTGTGCTTAAGCGTTGCAAGGTGCGCACTTGGGAATATGAGATGGGCGGCATGGGCCTCCTAGGCAGGAGGCTTCGACAATGAGAGGAGCATCTAGGCGTTAATAACTATGCAATAGTATGCATAGTACAATCAACAAAGTTCTTAGTTACCATGATTTCGTTACTTTCAAGCACAATGATTTCGGATAGACCACAATAGCATCAAAAGATTGATTTGGGCCAATGTTGTTAAAGACGTAAGGCGAAAAGGGTCCTAGGGCCTACGGGCAAAGGGACGAGCCTGATGAAGGTGAAGCAAGAATTGCAAAAATAATAATAATAATAATAATAAGTATCCAATCAACTAAAAAAAGAGATTATTGAAAATATAACAAAAACAGTTACAATAATACAAATACTGATAATATAAATTAATGTGTTTGTCGAAATGTAAAGCTCATCCTAAAACCTATCTTAATTTATTAAAGAAATGTTATTCAACCTAATTTTGGGATGGGTGGGTCAATTCGGGCAAGGGAGTTCTCATATTTTTATAAGTGCACGCCTTTGTTGGTTTTGTCAATCAATCGTAAAAAGTAATAGCAATGGTAGAAGAAACGATTTTCTAAAAGTTAAACATAACTGTAGATTGGGTGTGTTGGTATATGGACTCAATTAAATTCCATACTAAAGGAACTAGGCATTTAAGCACATGTGGAAAATGAAGAATGTTTGCAAACCAAAACAACATTTTATTTCCCCAGTTTTTCTTCATGTATAATTTAACTTCCAAAATATTTTTTTCAAAATGCAAATGAATTGTTTGCTATAAACAACAATAGTTTTTGCATCCACTGATAACATCACCACCATAGTTGGTCCTGCCGAAGCAAGGTCTTGGCCCCTGGGAAAGGTTTCTTGTAATGGGCATCCTCAACAAACACTTGTAGATGCAAATACTAATTCTTCCCAAATATGAACTACAATTAAGCAGTGGAAGTGGATTGAATATTACCTGAAAACGCCTATCACGGCCTTGTTTTGCACTTCCGCCAGCAGAATCCCCTTCAACGATAAAAATTTCTGCAACGATTAAATAGAAAAGAATATTAAAAGATGTCCATCTATAAAAAGTATAAATGCAACCAAAAAAAAAATGAAACATGTTTCTCCATGACCCACTTGTCATAAAATTTCAGCATGTGAACATGCCAAAACACAGAAAGGCTAAAACAAAAACTCAACAAAAAGTTCTATATATTTAAAAAGAATAAAAAATACTAAAATTTTCATAATATATAAAATATGCCATTAGCTTTCCATCTCATAAATGCATAGCTACATAAAACAAAAATGGTTTGTTCACAAATAGGGAGCTTTCCTGAAAGACAATAAGACATTAAATTACTCCAAAAAAAATTAAAAAAATATATTGATAAAAGGAGATTCACAAATACCATCAACTAAATAAGTAATTAATTGATGTAATCGCACATTTGAAATGTATGAATATATATATATATATATCAGTCAGGCTCAGATAAGGTTCATGTGGACTTTATATAGACATTCTTTTAGTTGAATGTGAACTTTATGTGGACTATAAGGTGTGGACTAGTACCAAATTATCCATTTTCGAAATCGAAAGTACATTAAGAATCCTTTTTGGTCAGACTTGTCTTGTGGTCATTTAGTCGGTTGAATTTAGTTATTTTATGTTGTTAGTCATTCACTCAAGTACTGGTCTCATTACAGAAACAAATAATAAGGATAACGCATTTTTGACTTCTAATTAGATTTTTAATCAATTAAAATGATTGTATTTATGAGATGAGTGTTGTCAGACGATCGAGACGCACTGACCTGCTGGAGCTTCGCTAAAACTAGCGCACAAGGTGCATGCATAAAGCACCTGAGGTCCAAGAATACTATTTTTGAAATTAAATTTAGATAGTTTGTATTTTCTATATTTTCCATGACTTGTTAGGGTATTTCAATAAATTCACATCTTTTAATATTTCATCACATTAAGATTTAGACACACCATAATTGTATAAAATTATGGAAAATATGCATAAAAATTCAGATTAGTCATCAGTCATACCCGATCATCCAACATTAACAAATCTTTGCAAATATCAAATTACACTAATTTTTTTTAGTCAATATCAAGTAACAATAATTATTTTTTCCTAAAACAAAAATATTATGATCAGTAGCGGTAGGATAACATTTACCCAAGCCAAGTCAAGCCCATTAAACCATTTTCATTTTGTTTTTATTTCAAAGCATTTTTTTATTTTTTTGGTTTTTAGTAGCGTTCGAAAATGCGCCACATTCGTTCCGTGGAAACCAACCACAGCGATTACCTCTAAATCGTTGAAGGCACCGATTTTTCCGCCTAAAGCTGATTAGGACGGCCACACGAGGCGGCCCTAAGTTTTATTTTTAGTTTTCCCCCTCCAAAATGTTAAACCCCCCAAAACGTAAAACGCTGACGTTTTGGGCGTACATTTTTTTTTTTTGATCCCCAAAATGATGCGTTTTGAGGGTGAATAAAATTTATTAAAAAATAAAAATAAAAAAATTCAAACAAATCACTCATTCTCACACATCTCTCTCCCCCTCTCTCGCCACAAAATATTGTCTTCTCTCTCTCTCTCTTTCAGTCTCACGAACCTTCAAAGTTTTTGAATCATTTGATTTATTTCCCACACCCGAGGTAAGAAATGGTATTTTTTGTTGGTTTTTCATGTTATCATCAAAATAATCCTAATTTTCTTAAAACCCTAATTTCAAAAATCTTGATTAATGTTTTAAATTTTAAGATTTATGATAGTTGAGTGTTAATAGTTAATTACATAATTAATTGATTGATTTGATTAATGATTTAAATTTAAGAGTTTATGATAGTTAATTATTTAATAGTTAATAGTAAATTAGTTAATTAATTTGTGTTTTGATTAATGTTTTATATCGTTTACTTTCGTATCTTGTTCATTCCTAGGACATGGCCTCTTCTTCAGCGGCTCTAGTGTTGTTAAACGGAAATCAAATGATGTTGGATGGGAGTATGGGGCTTTAGTGGATCCGAACAACTTGGATAAAGTTAAATACAAATAACGTTCCAAAGCTTTTTCCAGAGTTTACATAATGAAAGAACATATAGGGCATATATCGGAGAATGTTGCCAAGTGTCTAAAGTCAAGTAAAGAGGATCAAGAGAAGTGTAAACAAGCCATTTTAGTGGCAAGAAATAAAAATAAAAATAAGAGGTAAAGAGAGATGGATGTCAGTGAGATAAGGCAAAAAGTTAATATTGAGGGCGATGAAGAATACGAAATTCGTAAAGTAGACGGGTTAGTATCAAGACCCCCTCGTTATTGAGACCCTTTGGATAGGTGGACCCTCTTGATACTTCAGTAAGTGATGGTAAAAAAATCCAGCAACAAAATATTAATGAAGCACTTTTTAAAAAAAAGACATAATGTGAAGTGATTTGTCACTAAGTGGGTTTATGAATCTGATATTCTTTTCAATGTCATTGACAATGATAGCTTCATAACCATGAGGGGGGCAATTGATCAATTTGAATCGGGTTTCAAACCTCCAAGCCAATATAAATTGAGGGAGCCATTATTGAAAGAGGAGGTTGAAAGCCTTAAAAGTGGAAACCTTAAAGTGTCTCTACAACACGAGGAAGAGTGGAAGGAGAACGGGTGTCCGATCATGACAGATGCTTGGAGTGATACGAAAAGGAGATGTATAATGAATTTCTGTGTTAATTGCAGAATTAGACCCGTCCAAGGTTCCGGTTCCGGAACCGAACCGGAAGGGGATCGGTTCGGTTGGGGTTCCACCCCAACTCGAACCGGTGGAACCGTACAATATAAATTACTAATGTACCCCTAATAACGGTAATAAAACGGTTATATTTAGGGGCATTTTTGGTATCAAAAAAATTCTAAAATTCTATAAATAGGATTCATTTTTCATAATTTCATCACACCAAATTCTCAACTCTCTCATTTTCTATAATTCTCTTATTCTCAATCTTACTTCAATACAATTCTCTTATAATCTTATATTCTTATTCTAAATCTCAATTCATTTAGTTGTTAATTTGTTATCATTCGCATCGCAATTATTCAAATTTCTTATTTTTCTTCCTAATTTCTCAAACGAAAAATGGCAAGCTCATCTGAGAACATTATGTCAAATATGCCAACCCAAGAGAGCGGCCCTAGTGTCAGTGCACAATCACGGAGAAGAGAAGTTAAGGCTTGGTCCTCGGATATTTTCAAAATTCATTTTACTTTGGAACGCCTAGAAGATGGTTCACAACGAGCAATTTGCAACTATTGTGGGGTTATCTATAAATTTTCTGGTGGATACGGCAATATGATCAAGCACATGGAAAAACATCATCCGGTTGAATGGACCAAGTTTTGTAAAATAAATGGTATTAAACCGATTAAATTTTCAAGAGATGTTCCAACACGTTGGAATTCTACTTATTTTCATTTATGTCAAGCATTTCAATACAAAGATGCATTATGTAGTTTTTTTTCTCAACATGTTCAAAATATCACACTTTATCCTAGTCAATGGGATATTTGTGAAAAAAATTTAGATATTTTAAGAGTTTTTAATGATGCTACTTTAGTTTTTAGCGGTGTTCATTATCCTACAGCACATTTATTTCTTCTTGAGAGTTTGAATATTGTTGGCACTCTCAATGAACATGTTGACAGTGACGACCCTAATGATATTGTTTTGCTCGAAGCCATTACTGCTATGAAGGTAAAATGGTTGAATTATTTTAGAGAAATTCCTTTACTTTATCTTATTGCTGCTGTTTTTTATCCTAGATTTAAATTAGAAGGTTTGAATGGTGGTTTACAAGCTTACTATGGTTATTTAGGAATATTAGATGATGTTGATATTACGAGCATAATGACGAAATTAAGAAGTGATTTAATTATTTTATTTAATGATTATATTGTAAGATATAACTTAGGAACATTAAGTCAATCTAGTAGTAGCGAACCGGTAATTCAAATAAGACTTAGCGCAGGGGATCGTTGGTTATTGCAACGAAATAAAAAATCTAGGGATACGACAACAACTAATAACCCTGAATTAGATAATTATTTATCTACAAATTTTGAGTTTTCTAATGAAAGTTTATGCAGTAAAAATTTTAAAATCCTTGAATGGTGGAACCGGCATCAAAATATATATCATGTTTTATCTATTATTGCTAAAGAGATCTTGGAAGCACCTATTTCCACCGTTGCGGTTGAGCAAGCCTTCAGCTTGGGAGGTAATATATTGGAAGCTAGGCGATCTTCATTACATCCAAGCACTCTAGAAGCAACAGCTTGTGTAGATGATTGGACTCGAGCTGATCTGAGACAACAAGAAGATGCCCCCGATGATTTTGAAGATTTGTTCGATAATGCTTCTGCAACAAGTGCAAGCGGAACCGGAGCCGAAGGATCAACTGATAATGATGATTGATAATTGTAAAATTATAATTTACCAAGGGGATATGTCTAAAACTTGTAATGGAACTACGTGAGCTTTGATTCCTCTCACCCTTGGAGGATACGTAGGCAACTTAAATTTTTAAAAAATTAAGCTCAAGCTCTTCAATGTAATAAATTTTTTTTATTTATAAAATTAATATCATTTATTTTAATTAATTTTCAAAAAAAAAAACAAAAAAAATTCTTTGAACCGAACCGTTCGGTTCCGGTTCGGTGTTTCGGTTCCACACTTGTGGAACCGGAAACTAGCCGGTTCGGTTCGATTCCGAACCGGAAACCAGCCGGTACCGAACCGCCGGCCGGGTCTATGCAGAATAGGTATCTCTTTCCTTTCTTCCAAGGAAAGCTCCGATGAGACATATACCGGTGAGCATATTTTTAAGTATGCTATGAAGGGCATTGAACAAATAGGGTCGGAAAATATTATTCAAGTGGTAACCAACAATGCCTCCAGCAATATGGCTGCCACAAAGTTGTTGAAGGCGAAGATGCCACAAATTTTGGAATTCGTGTGCTACTCACACCAAAAACCTTGTGCTCGAAAGTATAGGGAAATTGTTGAAGTACAAAAAACCATTGATAGTGCCAAGGCTTTCATCATTTTCGTTTATGCCCACCACATGACTTTGTCTATAATGAGGTCAATTACAAAAAGGAGGGACAGGCCAGGGGTTACTAGGTTTGCATCAACTTTCTTAACTTAACAAAGTTTGATGGAGAAAAAAGCAAGTTTATGAACCATGTTTGCTAGTAGAGAATTGGATGAGTGCAAATGATCAAAGCAAGCTAAAGGGAACGTGACCTTTGATACGATGATGAGTGTGTCTTTTTGGAGTGGTGTGACTCGATGATTGGTCCTTTGGTGAGGGTGCTTTGACTAGTTGATGGGGATAGAAAGCCATCCATGGGCTTTGTATATGAAGAGCTAAAGGCGGCAAAGGAAGAGATAAAGGAGGCATTGAACTATATTGAGAATAATTATCAGCAAATCTTTGAGATTATTGATAGTAAAATCGAAGGTCAACTTGATACTCCATTGCATGTGACGGCTTATCTATTAAATCCTTACTACTACTATAAGGATACAAGCATTGAATATGATATGAATGTAAAGCAAGTATTCACGGTGGTGAAGGCTTTCTTTTCCAATGACATTGATATGAAAGGTAAAGTCAAAAATGAGGAGTCAGCTTCATATAAGACAAAAGATGATACTTTTGGTAAAGTAGTGGAGGCAAAAGCATGTGGGGTATCTATTGATTATTTATGTTAATTGGCGTATGTATGGATATCATACACCTAACTAGCAAAAAATGGCAAAAAGAATCATTTCATTAACTACTAGTCATCCGGGTGTGAATGAAATTGAAGCACTTTAAAGGATAAGTATTTATTAGTTAATTATTTTTTCATTTTAATTATTTATATTAATTGATTTATATAAATTTTATGTAGATTCACACGAAGAAAAGGCAAAGAGTAGATGTGAATGGGTTAAACAATCTAGTATTTGTTTCCTTTAATGTCAAATTGAAGCACAAGCACAAAAGGGAGAGAGATGAAATCGGATGTATTACTAGCAAAAGATGCTAGTAATGCATAATGATGGATTGTTGAGGGTGGTGATGATGAAGAAGCAGAGCTCAGTTCGGGGCTTATTTGGAATATGGTTGGAGAAGAGTTTGAGGCAGTTGAAACGTTGCAATCTCGAAAAAGTATTAGGAATGCTGAATTTAGGGAACTTGATGAAGAAGATTTTAATTCTGATGAAGAACTTAAGGAATGATATTGAGTTTGATTCGGATGAAGAACATGTGCTTGAAGGATATGGAGAAGAATAAGAGGAAGATTAGAAGATTTAGTAACTTCAACTTTGTTTTATTGTTTTTTTTTTTTGGATTTTGAGTTTGGCCTCTAATCGTGGACTTAACTTTAGTTATTAATTTTATATTTTATTACATTTTGGTTGAATTTGCATCATTTGGATTATTTATGATTTGGATTATTTATGATGTTGGAAAATATTAGATTTTAACTATCTGCCGACTAATTTCCTAGGTCTGTGTAGGCACCCTAGGAGCTAGATGTTGGGCTGTTGCCTGACTAGTGCCTAGCGAATTTTAGAACACTAATTTTGAGTTATTGGATAAACCTAGTTCCACAAAGCAAACACGGGTTGATGAAGAGAGGTACAGGAAAAGAAAAGAGAGAGCTTGCTTTGCTTTGATGCAAACCAATGTTGCCAAAGGCGAGAGGCAAACTGAGGCAATGAGAGACTAAAAAGCGCGGCGCAGGGCGCGAGTCGAGATGGACACGCCTCACAGACATGATGCGCGTATTTATTAATGATAATATATATTTATGTTTTATGCATTATTAAATTAGAATTATAAAATAAAATAATAAATAATAAAATTTATGCTATATTTGTTTTATAATTGATGATTAATGATATTATTTGGTCAAATAGCAAAATATAATCCATTATCAAATTTTTCTATTGGGCACCTTGCCTGGTGCACCTCAGCGCGTCTGGAATGCCCTTCATGAGAACTGCGGTAATTATTAACATGCTTCTTTTCCATTCTCGCCCTTGCCTCGCCTCATCGATGTCGCCTCGCCTCAGCTGTCTTGAGAAAGTGACACATGGTTGTTCGGTTTTTGTTGGTTTGTTTTTTGTTGGTTGTTCTTGCGATGACAATGTTGGCGTGACAATGTCTGTTCCGGCTGGTTTTGATTATCAACGTGGTGGAGATGCAACAATTAGGGTTTCTGGTGGGCGCACCTGAGCGTGGGGCCTTTTTTGCACCCAAGGTGCGCCCAGAGCACTGAGCTCCATTTCAATCTAGAAAAGCCCCCCCACCGCGCGCCTAGGATTTTTTCGGGGCTTAAGTACGCTCTTCTGGCTTTTAACAACACTTATCTTATACAACTTGGTGTCTATACAAGTAATGCCGACAAGTATTTTGTTGAGTATGAATTGCGTGATATTGAAAATTCCATCTACCAACAGCATAATAAGGTTCGATATTTGCTATTTGCTCTTCTTCTTTTGAATTACCTTCTTTTACGGAAACTTTTGCCAAAGTCAACTAAATTTAACTAAAATCTCAAACTTTTCATGGTAAACTAAACATCTTTATTCTAATCTCCACTTATAGAAGTTGTATCCTAAATCTACAAGGTTCACAACATCAGCTTTTTGTAGAAAAAACTTCTCCAACAAGAAATAATGATTCCAAGTTGAAACAATGAGATTTAAAGAAATATCATAAGAGTACAAAAAGCACCTACAAGTTATAAGGTTGTCACAATTATACTGAGTTTACTCAATCTTGATATTTTTGATTTAATATAAACAACTTAAGAGATGAGAATAACGGCTAGATAGAGGGAAACCATAAGAATCACAATATGAAGATTATTTGTGAATTCCCATCTACTACTTCATACTCATATCATACATTTCAAATCCATGTTCCTCCATTAAGGCACAAAAGAACGCAATACATACCAGATTCTTCAGGATTTATAGATGAGCAATCTGCCAATTTTCCTGGAAGAGATGATGATCTCAACACACTCTTTTGTCTCACCAAGTCCCTTGCCCTCTTTGCAGCCAGAGCCGCCTGAATTGGGAAACAAAAGACATAAGGACACTATATTTTCAAGGTCTAGAACAAGTTACAAGTGGATTTGTAATGTCCTTGAAACTGAAGCTTCATTCATTAGAATGATTATTAACTGATAGTTATAGTTCGATTATAAGAAAAATACCTTAAGGGCACTTAGAGACTTGGAAAGGATTGAATCAAGTACATCTGGATGCAACTCTAAGTATTCAGTAAGGAATTCCTGAACAGATTGATCGATCACTTTCCGCACCTCTGGATTTCCCAACCTTGTCTTCAGTGGTAGAAAGAAAGCCAAGAAGGTTAAATGTCGGAAATTAAAGTATAAACAAATGCCAACACCAGTATTAAGGATAACCATAACATAAGTACTCCAAGAAATATTTAGAAAAGAGACAGTACCTTTGTTTGTCCTTCAAACTCTGGATTTGGAACTCTCACGGAAATAATGCACGTCAGTCCCTCTCTAACATGTTCACCACTTAAACTAATATCCTTATCCTGGAAAAGATCCATTATCACAATAAAGAGACAGCTACAACTATCCTTGTTCTCTTCTATCAGTCAAATATTTATATGCACAGAACATAAGCCAGTCAAATTTCCTTCTTGTATAACATAATCAACCTTCAGCAGGGGAAGCACTTTGTAGCATAACAAATACATAAATCTGATAGTTCAGTCCCTGGCAATAATTTGCAAATTTTTGGAAAATGGTGTTTTAATGGTAAAGAGAGCTAAAAAGGGAGGCTCGAGAGAAGTTAAAGCATACTGAAACTTTTAAGAGTGCAAACTCAGCTGATTTGCCTTCATTTTTCTCTTCATCTGATTCTCAGTAATCTTTAAGTGGATAAATGTGGCATGCCAAATTATTGTTTTACTTGAGTGATGGTTGCTACGGTTTTTTCTTCTCTTGCTCTTGCATTTTTCAAGCAATTTTTGTTTTCTCCATATGCAACGGTCCAAAAAATTATAACTTATACTAACAGACGAAACAATTTAATGGCTGGTCCGACAGCCCAACTTGAAAGAGGTATATCTTTTATCTGAATTATATGCACATTTTGTATTTTCAACCTGTTTGTTTGTGCACGGTGCACCTCTTGGGTTGGAGTTGGAAACATAAAATTGGAACTTCCCTTGAGAAAGGAGAGAAACACTGGCCCCAACAAGCACATATAAACGCAACAATGTATTAAACAAAAAAGGAAATAATAAAAGAGAGGAGGCCTAGCTGTTAACCACTTAACCTATAACCAGGCTGTCGTAAAGGCCCAACCTAGATCAAAAAACTATACCAGAAAAATAAGAACAAAAGAAATGAACAAAAATTAAAGATATCAAATAAATTATAATAAAATAATGCCATTAAAAAGTTATTATCATCGCACCTTGACAAGTTTTGACTTCTTCCCAAGACTATTGAGAGTTCTTGTCAATGAAGCCTTCACCCCCTCTATATGTGTGCCACCATCAATGGTACGTATGCTATTCGCATATCCAAGCATTGTATCTGAATATGCATCTGCACACCTAGTAGAGAATGTAAAAACCTAAAACAGATCACTTGGACTACTCGAGGGCAGATGTCAAAAAATATACGTGGAAAATTAGTATCTCATTACATTGTAAACATTATAGTCAACAAATATCCATTACATACACCCAGCAAACTTATTAGTATCACATACCCAGTGACATTTAATTAGTTGCAAGTGTCTGGAAAAAGGGTATTTAAAATGACTAAAGGGCAGCAAGGTTGAAAAAATGCATTATAGTGGCAGATAAGCCATTTACCATTGGAGAGCTAAATCGATTGTGATTCCATCTACTTCTTTTCTGAAGCCCACAACATCATGAAGTGGTTTCTGGACCATTAAGAAAAGTATCAGTCCGCATTCAATACATGAAATTCAATTCCCAATTCCAAAAATAATTTCTAAAATATCACTTGCAGTTATAATGAAGAAAGTAAGAATGTCTTGACCAATTTACTATATTTGACACAATGACACCGCCAAAATGCCAAAACAAAACAAAGAAAGAGCATGCAAATTTGTAAAAAAGTTTAACATCCCATCCATCCATTGGCAGCTATTGCTATATATTTTCTCTCTCTCACTAAACTTTGACTTTATTCAGATTACAGGCCTGAATATTTTATACTGATGTATCCTTTTTTCAACAGGTTCAGTACAAAATATATTGTTGCAATCCAAAAACAGGAATTTCCACTCAACAGAGAACATTGTAAGCGGAGTATGCTTTGTTTCTGCATGCTAAAAACCATTGGCACACAGTGTTATTAGCTCATCCAGGCGTTCCATCAAGTCCCCGTAGAGTATTTCTAGTCAAAACCAAGTAATGCCAGGTCTGAGGTCTTTCTATATCATTTCTACTTTTACTTGATAGGAAACAGGTAAACACTACAACAAGATGTAGGAGATACAGTACGCTATGCAGTCAAACTGCGGCAAATAGGGCAAGGCATTTTGGTAGTTCATCCCGCCCAAGCACTGCCTAAGTGCCGCCCAAGCACCGCCATTGACCAGTCAAAAGGCGGGTTAACTTACCAACATGCAAAACTTTATCTAAATATATAAAGTCATAACTTAAAATACCCAGGTGCCGCCTAAGCGGCTGTTTGGATCAAGTATCGTTTGGCCGATTACCCTTTTGCCAATTTCTATTACTCTTCAAAATTGTTAATAGAACAGAGCTTAACAAATCCTTGATTCTTGGCAGTACCGCAGTAGGATGGATATGATCATATGAGCACGAAATATTTACGTTTATGTCTTTATGAACAGTTGGGGCTAAATGAATCCTATGAACAATTAGTTATTACTTTTCCAGTTTTCAGTTATTGCTTTTAAATTTTAATTTCCTACATGACATTATGACAAGTTATGTCCTAATGGCTAATGACTAATGTGTTTGTGTTTTGATGTTTTCTATTTTGAATTTTGATTGTTTTGCCTTTATCAAATTCAGTTTCTTTATCAAATCAAATTTATCCGGATCATTATCAAATTCAGATCGGTAATCAAATTCAAATCGGTAATCAAATTCGGATCGGTAATCAAATTCGGATATATGATCAAATTCGAACAATTTACCGAATTCGGATCAGTGTTCGAATCAAACAGATCCGATCCGATTATCAATCGAATCGGATTGGTTTGATCCGATCCGATCCGATTTTTTTCGGATCGGATCAAACCGAGTTTGATATTTGATTCGAATCAATTCGAATCAAATATCTCCACGCTTATCGGATCGGATCGGATTCGAATCCGGTCCGATCCGATCCGGATCCGATAATGCCCAGGGCTACCAAACAGGCTTGCCATGTGGATTAAGCATAAACAGAGAAAGAAGATAGAAAGTTAAAAACAAAGATGTGACAGAAACAAATAGAAATGCAATCACGTGGTGCATTCGAACATAAGACCTAATGGTCAAAAATAGCTCCAATACCATATTAAGTTACCATTCGACGTAAAAGCTTAACTAGCAGCTAAGGCCCCAAACAATAGTACTCAAAAATCTAACAAAACTTTTGAAGCTTTCCAACCTTACAAAGCTAAATAAGTCAATTAGCAATTAAAAGATCGTGCCACATCTTTAGTCCTAATTTCATTATTTTCTCTTCAAACATACATCTGTTCTGTTCCATAAAACCATTTACATAGTCTTAGGAAGCAACAATCCTCATATTTAAGCCAGAAAGGTGCGAACTCACTGAAAAGCAGCTTAGAACTAACAAAATCTAAGATGGCACAGCAAAAACTGCAAAGAAAGTAAGATACAAAGTAAAAAAATAAAATAAAATACTAAACCTTATCAGTATTGAGCCATTGTACATATTCCACCAACCCCCCCGCAAAGAAATATTCAGAATATTGATTTTTCTCTGGATCATTGTCCTCTTTCCTAAGAGCGATAGTAAGCTGCAAAGGTCGAAAGAGAACAAATTCATAAACAAGGAAACAGTAAAAGTTCATATTGCCACCAGTCCATCACAATGACATAAAACAAACAATTAGTAGCGACAAATAACTCTTCAAATATGGAAGAAAAAGGTATGCACGGTAATTTATAACAAATTTATATGCTGAAATTGAAGAGAACATAGATGTCAGATATAAAATAATACCAGTACCTTAGGGTTTAGGAAAGCAGTCTCCCTAATTCTTCCAGCTATTGTATTGTAGTCAAACTGAATAGCAGTGGTGAATACTGGTGGAAAAGTTAAAAGCAAACAAAGAAAATATTAATCAGCAATGGTAAAGTAATAAACTATAAGGACTGTATGAATCAAGGAAAACCTTCTTTATCAGGCCAAAATCTTATGCAGGTCCCTTGGCGGTCCTTTGAATCAACTGGAAGCACGTGACATGTTAGAGTTGTAACGGGATTCCCCCGAGAATATTTCTGCTGGTATTCCATTCCATTGCGCCAAACTGTAACTTCTAATACCTGTAAGAAAGACATTATAGATTTGTAAAAGTTACATTACATATGCTAATAATCAGAACTCAGAAAACAGAGAGCAAGACATAGGAAGTGAACTTAATTGGTAAAAAAAATTATATATCATCATTATTACTATCGAAAATTTTGATTTACAATGATGTGACTGCCTGAGGAAACAATTGTCTCACACAAACACTGATATATATAATTAATTTCATCATTGGTTGAAAAGCCCACTACCACATATACACTATTATTTTTCATCCATATCATTGAAACCACCTTTAGGAGACAAAAGATCTAGGATTGATGCCCTACAACGTGAAACTAACACCAAACAAACTGGAAACAGATAGAAACAACGTGAAGTAACCCAAACCCATCGGAACTTAGGATCCATTGATAAAGTACTAAACAAAAGACGAATAAAGTTATTTTATTTCATAATCATTACAAAAGCAGAAAATAAATTCCAGAAGCATATAATGCACACCTCAGACAAGGCATTAACAACAGATAAGCCCACACCATGTAATCCACCGGATACACTGTAACCACTACTAGAACCACCAAATTTGCCACCTGCATGTAAGACCTGCACATAGACCATTTGAACATGATTGAACAACTCAGAGGTAAAAAGGTGGAAATATATTCTGTTAGAATACGCATAATAGAGAAGAGCATTCTCATTTTAATATAAGTTTAAGTTAATTCCAAAAATTTCACGTCCTTTATTCGAAATCCATCAGTACCAAACTATTATACATATACCATTCCTGCAATTTTTATTTGTATGCAGAGAATTTATAAGTTTCTTCAAAGCCATTAAAATTGATAGGGTACATTTTCACAATTTTCTCAGTGAAGAAAATATCTATATTGATCTTCGACATTTCATCTTCCAAATAGGTTCCTTATTTACTTATGACAACAGTCTTGTCTTTGCCACATTCAAAGCAATGCAAGGGTCCCAGATAACTTATAACAAGAAGCAATGCAAAGAGCTCAGGGAATGCTTCTTTTGGGATAGACTATGAACTAAAATAATCGCATAAAGTTCTCATTATATGATTATATAAGAAGTTCTGTTCTGCTATGAACAAATTAATGATACAAGTAAACCAAGAACATAAATGTTTTTAAAAGAATAAATGCTTATAAAAGAGTAATACTATAAAGAACAAGATGAGATGACCAGCCAACCTCAGTTACAGAACCCAAACCAAACAAAACAAAGCTTTTTCCCACTAAGTGGGGTCGGCTACATGGAAACCTCAGTTACAGAACCAAATATAAAAAAGATCATTTAGAAGCAATACCGTTAATACAGTCTCCAAGGCAGATCTGTTTGTTGCTGGATGCAAGTCAGTAGGAATCTGCAATGTTAAAAGTTAACAAACAAGGAAGTGAAACAAAAGTAAAACACAATGAGAACTGGAACAATGGTGCACCATTAGTAGCCAATATATCACGAAATATGCATACATATATAACAGTAAGAAATACCACAATAAGTTAAGCAGCAGGAACACTTGCTACTTATGACCATAAAGCCAGGACAATGATGGGAGTAACTTCTTGGCCTCATAATGTTGAAACATGTTATGAACATACTAGCAAAAATGAAATAGCAGTGATTTGATTTACCAAGGTTGAAGGTTGTGAACCAAGAGTACTGAGCACCTCAGTGTAAAATTATGATGGACATTGATCTTTTTGCAATATGAAATTGGAACATGTTATTGCATATGAGAGCAGATCATAACAATACTAACCAAACATAATTGTATACTTGTTTTAGTTCTATTATAGGGAAAAAAATCCAAATCTTTGTACTGCAGCATAAACAACGAATAATTTCTAGTCATGCGGCATATTAAAAATAAATAAACATACAAATAGTATGATTAAAATCCGAAACCTGTGACAAAATACCTAGATTAACTTCAGGAAAAGAAGTCCAGGAATTATATTGTTCTTTTCAAAATTCACGAGAAACAGCACATACAATTTTTTGCTTGAGCAATAAAATCTAGAGTTTGCATACGCAGCATACCCCACGACCGTTGTCAGCGATGCTCACTGAATTATCTGAAAGCAACGCAACTTCTATGTTTGAAGCATATCCTGCTTGGGCCTCATCAACAGCATTATCCAATATTTCATACACCTAAGAGAAGAAGAAAAAATAAATAAAACGAATTCAAAAGGCTTCCTAATGGCTATGTCAACTTAAACATTAATACTATAAAGACAAAATAAGATACCAAATGATGCAAACCGCGAGGCCCTGTGCTTCCAATATACATTGCTGGTCTTTTTCTAACAGCTTCTAGTCCTTCAAGGACCTAAATACATCGAAAATGAACAAAAGCAGTGGTAACAATTGAAGCATAAATTTTTTTTCACACTTTTTGAAACTAACCTGAATTTGTTCGGAGCCATAAGTCTTAGAGGTGGGGCTTTCTTTAAAAGCTTCAGTTGCAATGCTAGACGACATAAATGCCCTCGGGGAAACCACATTGCTTCGAGTTAAAATTTGACTCGAAACTCTTCTTATAAGAAAATTTGACATAAAATAAAATATTTTTATTGAAATTAAAATTAATTTTTTTTAAATGAAAATGAAACAAAATAGAGTGGAAGAGAAAATGAAAAACAAACCTAGATTTAAAAAGGAGAGAGGAGAAACTGAAAATGGAGGAACAACGAGAGGCCATGAGCATGCGAATGTGAAGATAATGAGGTTTCAGAAGAAGACGCGCCATCAAAGCTTATTTGACAATAAACGCCTGCGTTTCCCTCGCTGCCGCCCCTTGTTGTTATAAAATCTAACCCTAAAAAAAACCTCGTTCACAATCCTGAAAATTAATTGATGGAAAGTAACAGGATATTTTTATGGTGCTCGCCTCTTATTATTTTGTTTAATATTGTAAATGTCCCCCAACGTTTGAAATTAGCTATTAATACCACTTTTGTTTCAGACCGGCTCGAATATCCTCCTCCTTGTTAATTTTATTTAACTGGACTTCTGACGGCATTATTATCAAAATAACATATTAATCCTTCAATTTTATTTTTTTATTTTGCACAGTTCTGTTTTCACTTTTGATCCTGGGATTGTTTCTTTCTTGGGAGGTTGCCCTTTCTCCCTATTAAATACAATACATATCTGTTGACGGCTGATTTTGGTCTCAGGGTAATATAGGAATATTACTCCCGAGACAATCCTCCCTCAATAGTGAATTTGTTTGGTTATGGGGGACCAAAAGCAAACTTAGCAAAAGACAGATAATACGCCAATAGACAAGGAGAATTAACATGGTTCGGCGGATCTTGGTCCGACCTACGTCCACGGGCGCAAAAAGGATGATACTTTTATTACTCAAACACGATTCTCAGCTCTCTCTTTTGTTTACAAGTCTCACAATAATGATCTTGATCTCAACTTTTCACTTGTTTTCCTTATGCACACTCTACCCTTCTATTTATAATAGTGTAGAAATCATATTCCTATTTGTACAAGAATTTCCTAGTTGAAACAATTTCTTTTTCCCATAAGGATTCCTAATCAAAACTACATTTATTTTCTTTATCCTACTAGGACTCTGACTCACCAGTTTTCCCCATGAAAATAGGATAACTTGTCGTCTTATCCGCAAGAATAAGGTGTCATCTTCCGGAGCACGCCTCGCCATATGCTCGGTTTTCATGAGGTCGGTCACAATGGTCATTTGAGCTGAGAATGTTGTTGTCGATCTGATAATGCCCGGTCATCCGATCTTATGTGGTCGGGTTACAGATCATAAGTGTTCGGCCCCTAACTCATGTGGTCGGATTGGTATTAAACAAGAGAGTTCCCCTTTTTACCTCTGCCGTACTGCTTAAATATCATAGTGCTTAAAAAACACTATCAACATATATCCCCTAGTTCTCGGTAACAACGAGTTTGCGAGTTGATGCCGGGAACTATAAAAAAAAGTTGGTGTGCCGATGATTCCGTCGGTGGTCACTCCAGGAACCGCATAGAAAAATGCATTGGCTGCAAATCTGGTCCTTCCTGCCACCTTCATGTGCTCAGTCAACGAGGATCCCGATATCTACCCGTGGAGAAAATGATTTGCCCTTATGCTGATGACGATCGACTCGATGGGACGTAACCCGACCCCGAGTTGAGAAGAATATTTGGTTCTGGGGGAATGTCACCTCCCCAGACCAATAAAAGGCCGACCATGGGAGATGCTCCGATCCCATGCCGATGATAAGTCTCTCGGTGGGACGTAACCCGACCCCGAGCTAAAAGAAAGACTTGGCTCTGGGGGAATGTTACATCCCCAGTCCAAAGAAGCCGATTCGGTGAGACGTAACCCGACCCCGAGCTGAAAGAAAGACTTGGCTCTGGGGGAATGTTACATCCCCAGTCCAAAGAAGCCGACTCGGTGGGACATAACCCGACCCCGAGTTGAATAAACTATAAGGCCTCGACGGAACAAAATCCAGCCCCGAGCCGAATAACCAAGCGGCCTCGGCGGAATGAAATCCAGCCCCGAGCCGAATAAACAAGTGGCCTCGGCGGAACGAAATCCAGCCCCGAGCCGAATAAATAAGTGGCCTCGGCGGAACGAAGTACAACCCCTAGCTGAATAAACAAGTGTCCTCGGCGGAACGAAATCCAGCCCCGAGCCGAATAAACAAGTGGCCTCGGCGGAACGAAGTCCAACCCCTAGCCGAATAAACAAGTGGCCTCGGCGGAACGAAATCCAGGCCCGAGCCGAATAAACAAGTGGCCTCGGCGGAACGAAATCCAGCTCCGAGCCGAATAAACAAGTGGCCTCGACGGAACGAAATCCAGCCCCGAGCCGAAAAGAAACATCGGTCTCGGCGGTACAAGAGCAGACCCGAGCGGGAAAGAAACATCGGTCTCGGCGGTACAAGAGCAGACCCGAGCCGGAAAGAAACATCGGTCTCAGCGGTACAAGAGCAGACCCGAGCCGGAAGGAAACATCGGTCTCGGCAGTACAGAGCAGACCCGAGCCGGAAATAAACATCGGTCTCGGCGGTACAAGAGCAGACCCGAGCCCGAGCCGGAAGGAAACATCGGTCTCGGCAGTACAAGAGCAGACCCGAGCCGGAAAGAGACATCGGTCTCAACGGTACAAGAGCATACCCGAGCCGGAAAGAGACATCGGTCTCGGCGGTACAAGAGCAGACCCGAGCCGGAAAGAGACATCGGTCTCGGCGGTACAAGAGCATACCCGAGCCAGAAGGATACATCGGTCTCGGCGGTACAAGAGCAGACCCGAGCCGGAAAGAGACATCGGTCTCGGCGGTACAAGAGCAGACCCGAGCCATAAAACATATATCAACAGAACGGACTCGGCGATACAAGAGCAGACCCGAGCCGTAAAACAAATATCAAAATCATTGTGTGGGCCATAACAAACAAGCATAATCAAATGTCAACCTAATATAGAAGAGGTCTTACTCACCTTTTTGGGATCCGTTGTCTTTCTTGCAACTCTACAAGGGTCACTACAAGCAATGATCTTCTTAATACATCCTTTCTGCATCTCAGCATTCCACGCATCCGACCGGATGACTTCCGCTATCAACTTGGTCGACCTCAAAAACTAAATGGTCTATGTACATACTGAGATAGCCTTCTTTCACCAAGTCTTCCACCTGCTCCCGCAGGTCTCTGCACCCATTCGTGGCATGTCCCCTTACGTTATGGTAGATACAGTATGTCCTACTATTTCCCTCCTCAATCGGGAACCTCCTCAAATTAGGCTCGGCCAACAGACCTTTATCCTGGATTTCCCGAACTATCTGGTGAAATCCCTGAAGATCGGTGATTTCCATCTTCTACCATCGTCTTACTACGCGAGCTGTTTTTTGTTCAGTTCCTCACAGACGGCGCCAACTGTTGACGGCTGATTTTGGTCTCAGGGCAATATGGGAATATTACTCCCGAGACAATCATCCCTCAATAGTGAATTTGTTTGGTTATGGGGGACCAAAAGCAAACTTAGCAAAAGACAGATAATACGCCAATAGACAAGGAGAATTAACGTGGTTCGACGGATCTTGGTCCGACCTACGTCCACGGGCGCAAAAAGGATGATACTTTTATTACTCAAACACGATTCTCAGCTCTCTCTTTTGTTTACAAGTCTCACAATAATGATCTTGATCTCAACTTTTCACTTGTTTTCCTTATGCACACTCTACCCTTCTATTTATAATAGTGTAGAAATCATATTCCTATTTGTACAAGAATTTCCTAGTTGAAACAATTTCCTTTTCCCATAAGGATTCCTAATCAAAACTACATTTATTTTCTTTATCCTACTAGGACTCTGACTCACCAGTTTTCCCCATGAAAATAGGATAACTTGTCGTCTTATCCGCAAGAATAGGGTGTCATCTTCCGGAGCACGCCTCGCCATATGCTCGGTTTTCATGAGGTCGGTCATAATGGTCATTTGAGCTGAGAATGTTGTTGTCGATCTGATAATGCCCGGTCATCCGATCTTATGTGGTCGGGTTACAGATCATAAGTGTTCGGCCCCTAACTCATGTGGTCGGATCGGTATTAAACAAGAGAGTTCCCCTTTTTACCTCTGCCGTACTGCTTAAATATCATAGTGCTTAAAAAACACTATCAACAATATCATTTATGTCCTATTATTTACATAATATCCCATTTCTCTCTCATAATTCTTACTTTTATGATTTTGTCCCTGACATATTAGTTCCATTGTTATTTATGAAATAAATGTACCGTTTAACGTAGAATTTGGTGAGGTTATAAGCTAATTTATACTCTCATTGTAATATTTATAGAGTCAAAATGATATTATATAAAAACAATGAACATTAGAAAAGTCTTAAAAAATTAACATTTTAATTCATATATATTATTGATGATGGTTTTTATACCCCAAGAAGTCAGAATCTCGAGTAAGGGTATAGAAAGGATTTCCATTTCCAAGCCTCATAGGCTCATACCCAAGAAGCTCAGGCATCCAACCCAACGTGGAGGTCAGCAATGGATTGTATTTGATATCCGACCCGTGGTGGTACCTAGAGAAGGTCATGACCCGAGTTGGAAAGATATTCAGAAGAGCAAGGCAGAGTGAAGGCCTCAAAGACGACCCGACCTGGTAGCACAGTAGGGCAGGCTGACAGTTGTTTCAGTTACTCGATCCAGTTTGTCGGGTCGGGGTGTTAGTGGTGTGATCAAGTCAAGATGACGTCAGCCCTGTATAGAGGTAGCGTATGGCAGATGGTATAGTGGCTTGGTTTAAAGAGATGTCAAGTAGCAGAGCTACTTTCGGCAGAGTAGTTGGGGAAGAGAGCCATCGCATTAATGGTGGATTCACGTTACTGACGTCATGAGATTGTTGAAATAGTAGAATTTCCCTAGTATATAAAGGGATCGAGAATTCATTGTAAATGGTTAGCTAATTCTATTTCACGCATAACTTGTAAAAGAGAGCAAAAGCTTAAGTGTAAATGTGAGCTTGTAGGGGATCGGTTAAACGAGCTCGAGAGATAGACAGGACGGTCATACACGACCATGTTATAAAAGCTTTCTTTTCCCTTGTGCCCATGGACGTAGGTTGGATCCATTCCGCCGAACCACGTTAAACCATATGTCTTGTCTCTGTGTTTTTCATCTTTTACTAAGTTTGCTTTTGGTGCCCAAACCAAAAAAATTCACAGTTGATGGAGGATTGTTCGATGAGTGGTTTTCTCGAATTACCCATTACATGAAAATTAATCGTCAACAGTTGGCGCCGTTTGTGGGGACTTGTATTAAAAGCAGCAAACACGTTAAGACAATGGCAATAGACGGGATCTATAGTTCTTCAGAGGGCTCGACGGCGGAATGGATGGAGAACATGGAAGAAACCATCTGGAATGAAAGGGAAGAAGCTCGGAATGAGAGAGAATCTACTCAAGTCTTAATGAAGACCATGTTGGAGAAGTTAGAAGAGAAAACTGGTGAAAGAGGGGGAGCGGGCCCCAGCCAAAGAAAAGAAAAGATAGCAAGGGGAAAGAAGGTTGTTGGAGCCTTACCAGCAGGGGAGTTATGGGAATAAGATAAAGGCATGCAGATGTTGGAGTCTTCCAGCAACAATTCATGATTCGCGAAGAGCGACCCGGGACGGTATCCTAGGGAAAGGCATGAAGTCCCTAGCTATGGAGGACAATGTGCCAAGAGTGGAAGACCCCGGGATACCCGTGGTCGAGAGCATGACAGCTCCGAAAACCGGATGAAGAGCTGGTTTCGGAAGGAGATGAAGAAATGGGAAGAAAATATAAAAGATGGACCAATGGGTGACCGAGACATGGGGACAGCGTCCCCTTTCACAGAGGAAATTTTGGCAATGACATTTATAAGGAGATTCACTACACTCTCCATGGATGTTTACAAAGGCAGCGCGGACCCCAAGTCTATGTTGAGAAGTTCATTTTATTGATGAAAATTCAGGGAATGGTCGGAGAGGCTATCTGCAAGGTGTTCCCTTTAACCCTGGATGGGTCAGCGAGTTTGTGGTTCAAGAACTTGACCCCTAGAAGTGTCAGTAGCTTCAAGCAATTGAGGGAATCTTTTGTACGACACTTCAAATGAGCGTGTGTGTCTATGAAGACGATAGAGGTTGTTAAGGATGAAGCTGAGGGATGATGAGCCCTTCAAAAGCTTTGTTGATAGGTATCATAGCCTGGTATTGTAGGTCATGGCATACGAGTCCCTGGAGGCCTTGGAAGGTTTTAAGGGAGATATCATGGTCAGGAGATTGTGGTCTTACCTGAGGATCCAAGAGATACCGGACTATGTCGCGGCTTTGGAGCTGACAAAGATGTTTGTGCTATTGGAGGAATTTGATAAAATTGCCCGAGGAAGTGGCACATAAATGACCAATGTACTCAGGCCAGATAGTCAGCAAGATTTGTGCAGAGATGTGGGGAGACTAGTCCCGAGGAAAAAAGAGCTCAGACCGATGTCTCAGAATAATCAAGTTCAGAACATGAGGACGCATGTCCAGGTCAACCATCGGGGAGATAATGTACACCCCCTGAACAGATCCTTGGCCCAGATAATTCGGGAAATCCAGGATAAAGGTTTATTAATTGAGCCCGACCTGAGCAGATTCTCGATTGAGAAGGAAAAACACATGGCTTATTGTTTGCACCATAATGTAAAGGGATATGCCATGAACGGATGTAGAGACCTGCAGGAGCAGATGAAAAATTTGGTAAAAAACGGCTATCTGAATGAGTACATAGACCAAGTAGCTACGAAGGCCGACCAGCGCTGATAGCGAATGCCGTCAGGTCGGGTACTTGGAATAATGAGGTGCTGATGGGATATTTTCAATAGAGCCTCTCTTAAAATGACCTACAAAGAGTTGTAAGATGGGCAATAGATCCCAATAATATTAGTAAAACTCTTCCTCTTTCAGATAAAAGTTGTTTATATATGCTTGTTTATTATATGTGTTTAATGGCTCAAGGCTGCATTCGTTCCCCCGAGACCACTTTAAATTATTGGCACGAGACTGCTTTCATTCCGCCGAGGCCACCTTAAATTGTTGGCTTGGGGCTGTATTCATTCTACCGAGACCACCTTAGATCATTGGCTCGGGACTGCATTCGTTCCACCGAGGCCACCTTAATTCATTGGCTCTAGGCTACATTCATTCCGCCGAGGCCACCTTAAATCGTTGGCTTGGGGCTACATTCATTCCGTTGAGACCACCTTAAATTATTAGCTCGGGGCTACATTCATTCCGCCGAGGCCACTTTAAAATATTAGCTCGGGGCTGCATTCGTTCCGTCGAGGCCACATTAAATCGTTGGCTCGAGGCTGTATTCGTTTCGCTCATTGGCTTGGGGCTGCATTTGTTCCGCCGAGGCCACCTTAAATCGTTGACTTGGGGCTGCATTCGTTTCGCCAAGGCCACCTTAAATTATTGGCTCAGGGTTGCATTAGTTCCGTCGAGACAACTTTAAAAATTTTGGCTCGGGGCTGCATTTGTTCCGCCGAGGCCACTTTAAATTATTGGCTCGGGGCTGCATTCGTTCCGCCGAGGCTACTTTAAATTATTGGCTCGGGCTGCATTCGTTCCGCTGAGGCCACTTTAAATTATTGGCTCGAGGCTGCATTCGTTCCGTCGAGACCACCTTAAATCGTTGGCTCGCGGTTGTATTTGTTTCGTCGAGGCCACGTTAAATCATTGGCTTAGGGCTGCATTCATTCTACCGAGACCACCTTAAATTATTGGCTCGGGGCTTTATTCGTTCCGTCGAGGCCACTTTAAATAATTGGCTCGAGGTTGCGTTCGTTTCACCGAGGCCACATTAAATCGTTTGCTCGGGGCTACATTCGTTCCGCCGAGGCCCCTTTAAAATTATTGGATCAGGGCTGCATTCGTTCCGCTGAGGCCATTTTAAATTTACTAGCTCGGGGCTGCATTCGTTCCGCGATGTGACTTTACATTTACTGGCTTGGGGCTGCATTCGTTCCGCCGATGCGACTTTACATTTACTGGCTCGGGGCTGCGTTCGTTCCGCCTTTAAGTTTACTAGCTCGGGGTTGCATTCATTCCGCTAAGACCACCTTAAATTTACTAGCTCAAGGTTGCATTCGTTCCGCCGAGGCCTCTTTAAATTTATTGGCTCGGGCCTGCATTCGTTCCGTCGAGGCCAATTTTAATTTACTGGCTCAGGGCTGCATTCGTTTCGCTGAGACCACTTTAAATTTACTAGCTCGGGGCTGCATTCATTCCACCGAAGCCACTTTAAGTTTAGTGGCTAGGGTTGCATTCGTTCCGCCGAGATCACTTTAAATTTACTAGCTCGAGGCTGCATTTGTTCCGCCGATGCCACTTTAAGTTTACTGGATCGGGGCTACATTCATTCCGCCAAGATCACTTTAAATTACTGGATCGGGGCTGCATTCGTTCCGCCGAGGCCACTTTCACTTAATATGGCTCGGGGCTTCACTTGTTCTACCGAGGCCACTTTCTCTTAATATGGCTTGGGGTTGTATTCGTTCCGCCAAGGCCACTTTCAGTTTGTTGGCTCAGATTTGTTTTAGTAACGCCGAGGCCACAAAAGTTTGATTGGCTCGAGTTTGCTTTAGTACCGTCGAGGCCGTTGAAAGTTTGATTGGCTCAGGGCTGCATTCTTTATGCCGAAGCCCCTTTAAAATCATTGGCTCGGGGCTGCATTCGTTTCTCCGATGCCACCTTAAATTATTAGCTCGGGGCTGTATTTGTTCTGCCAAAGCCACTTTAAGTTTTTGGCTCGGTGCTGCATTCGTTCTGCCGAGGCCACTTTAATGGCACAAAGAGGGAAAACTCTCTTATGGCCAAGTATTTAATATTGTGGCTCGGGGTCTGGCTGTTTCCCGCCTAGGTCCTTGTTATTATCCTAATAGCTTAAAGAGGTGAATGTTCCCTTGTGGTTTTGTTCTATTTTATAGAACTCGGAAAATCATTCACTTCCGAGTTAGTAGCATGACGAGAGCATGCATCTACCCGATGAGGCATAAGATGAGATTCTTCAAGCAAAGCCAAAAGGATTGACCGACCAGAACTAGTCCGAGTCAACCTTTATGATCAGAGAATACCTGGTGGGAGAGAAGGCCAAGTTATAGATCAGTAGCAGAGATGCTAGATCAGGGCTATAGACCTGATATGGTTTCATTCACAGAAAGCCCTGAGGCTTATAGTTGTGATACCTATTATGAATTGAAGTGGTATGAGACGTCCGTGAAAGTTTCGGCTCGAGGATGCCAGATCAGTCTACGACTTCGTACACCACCATCTTTTTATAGTTCCCGGCACCAACTCGCTTACTCATGGATACCGAGAATTATGGGACATATGTTGATGGTGGTTTTTATCCCCCAAGAAGTCAGAATCTCGAGTAAAGGTATAGAAGGGATTTCTATTTCCAAGCCTCATGGGCTCAGGCCCAAGAAGCTCAGGCATCTGGCCTAGCGTGGAGGTCAGCAATAGATTGCATTTGATATCCGACCCGAGGTGGTACCTAGAGAAGGTCATGACCCGAGTTGAAAATATATTCAGAAAAGCAAAGCAGAGTGAAGGCCTTAGAGACGACCCGACCTGGTAGCACGGTAGGGTAGGCTGACAGTTGTTTCAGTTGCCCGACCTAGTAGGTCGGGTCGGGGTGTTAGTGGTGTGATCAAGTCAATATGACATAAGCCCTGCATGGGGACTTGCACCTTCTAAAGAGGTTTGACGTGACCAGATCAGGTCACCGACTTATCTTCTAGCACACGCTATCACATGAGAGATGATAGATTACAGGCTGAAGGTAGCGTGTGGCAGAAGGTACAATGACTTGGTTTAAAGAAATGTCAGATGGCAGAGCTACTTTCGGCAGAACAATTGGGAAGAGTCATCACATTAATGGTGGATTCACGTGGCTGACGTCATGAGATTGTTGAAACAGTAGAATTTGCCCTAATATATAAAGGGATCGAGAATTCACTGTAAAGAGTTAACTAATTCTATTTCACCCATAACTTGTAAAAGAGAGCAAAAGCTTAAGTGTAAGAGTGAGCTTGTAAGAGGTCGGTCAGGCGAGCTTGAGAGATAGGCAGGTAGGTCATACCCGACCAAGTTATAATGGACGTAGATTGGATCCATTCCGCCGAACCACGTTAAACCATCTGTCTTGTCTGTGTGTTTTCCATCTTTTGCTAAGTTTGCCTTTGGTACCCAAACCAAATAAATTTACAGTTGATGGAGGATTTTTCGATAAGTGATTTTCCCGAATCACCTCTAAAATGAAAATCAACCGTCAACATATATGCTTTTTATATAGATTGCAACAGACATAACATAAAAACTATTCCCAACTCCAAAGCCCTGGACACTAGTACGGAAGAAGGTGAAGAGTCACCAAATGATTGTTGTCTAAATAATAAATAACTCAAAAACCCTACCTAAGGAGGGGAACTTCTAATAATAAAAAAATAACCACATGTTCGAATGAATATAAGATGGTGTTGAGGGTAGGGGTGTCAAATTTATCCGGACCCGGCCCGGATCCGCGTGGACTAGGAAGACCCGGGTCCGGAAAGACCGTGTCCATAATTAAAATATATAAACCCGAGTTTAATAAATTAGGACCCGGGCGAATTCAGATCCGGACTCGGGATCACACAGGTCCGACCTGGATACACCTGGGTCCAGAAAAAAATAAATATAATTAATTAGAATATAATAAAAAAATACAAAATAATATGCGTATATAAATAAAAATATAATATAATATAATTAAAAAATATAAAAGAATTGAAATAAAACTAATAAAATTGACAAAATATAAATATAAATATAAAATAATACAATTTAAAATTAAAAATAAAAATAAAAATTAGGTATCCGGATCAAGACCGGGTATACTCGAGTCTAGACCCGTGTATATTTATCCGGGTCCGGGTCCTGACCTGGGGTAATAAAAATGCTTCCGGATCTGGCTCTGGCCAGACCTGAATTCAGATTTTTCCATCCCTAGTTGAGGGCATCATAATATAAAAGATCAAGCTGATGACTTGATAAGTAAGTTACTCTCTCACTAAAAACTCATTTTCATCCGGAAAATGATACACTCACTAACAATCTCACAAACAATTTTACAAACCCTCTCACTGTAGCTACAGTGATTCACTGTAGCTACAGTGAGAGGTTTGTAAATTTGTTTGTGAGATTGTTAGTGAGTGTATCACCACTCTTTTCATCCTTAAGCTATAGGTCTAGGGCATTAAGATACAACAATTGATGATATTATTCACAATTAATGAGATTGATTGTATTGATTTTATACATTATTATTATGATTTCATTACGGGTATATTCCCGAACTATTCACTAATTTAAAGCCTATATAAAGGCAACATATATATATTATATAAAAGTAAGAAAAACATAATATTTTTTTCAACCTTTCTCTAATTTCTCACTAGTATCATACGTCTAGGTTAAGCTTTTATTTTTTTGGTAATTAGGGTGTCCAGATCAACTTACGTGCACCTCAACAAATCCATAGGACCAGTGCTCCGTGCCCTCATAAATTTCTCAGCACAGATCAGGGTAAGCCGCTAACTTTTTATATCATAGGACATGGCCCCAAAGAAATACATCCAGTGAGATTCAAACCTTAAACATAAGATGAAATAACCACTCAAGCTCAAAATCTTTACCATAACATGGGTTAGCTTTCATGTCACTGTTTCCAAATAATCCTAGTTTGCAAACAAACCATCGTAGTCCCTACTACCCTTATTTCCAAACAATCAAAACCCTAGCCACCGATATCCTTGTTTCCAAAAGCCGCCACAATGGCCAATGGGATTATCAATTTTGTGTAATTTTTTTTTTGGGAATTGGTTTGACACACACAAGTTTTGCTTATTTTAATATTAATGCCTTGAAATTGTAAATGATTTGTGTGGACATCACGTTATTTCATGAGCTTAAAAAAATAAATAAATATATTGGATAAAAACAGGTACATTTCTCTATTTGCATCATATTTTACCCTAATCTCAGGGGCGAGCAAAACTGAATTCCATTACATGTAATTTTATCATTTAACCATGAATAATTCGGACGTTATGCAACTCATGTATTCCATCTATGTAATTTTAGTTTTCTTAAAGGCTAAAAATTATGGAAATATGTTATTATTGATATTAAGCTTCCTAAACAAACCATTGATGAGACCACTGATAAATTTGCTGACCTCTAAAAGATTAGGATAGTAAAAATCATTAGATTCAGACCTGGTTTTGGAATACTTCTATTCCATCTATTCACCACCAATTTAGCCATTATTAAACTGTAAAAAGGGTATGAGATCTTGACATGATCCAAACCATATATAGAGCATTAAAGGACATGGCCAACAACATATGGGAGCCATTGCAAATACAGGCCAAAAGGATCAGAGAAGTAATGGCGAGATTAGCTCAGAGTTATATGGCCGAATGCGACGGACATCTCGGAGGCATATTGGCATCACATGATGGCTTCAATGTAGGGGTTCCAAAGCTCTTCCACTTGAACAAAGTCATACTAGATTAACACACAAGCAATTCTGAAGTTAAGTACCATTTTGACGAATCAAGTCGAATCAAGCCCAACACCAAGTATTCGAGTTACACAAGGCTTAATGGGCTTGAGACACATAATTTGGGTCTTGCTATAAGAAGCCTATAAGATTTTGGAGGATTTTGTGCAAATGCGACAATTTGTTCATTTTGGGAAAAAGCTTGTCACCTTTGTTGATTTTGATTGCCTTTGTTAACTTTTTCTTTTAACATTTGTAATCATGATAATCCGCCATTTTCAAAATTCTTCTTTAAGAATGGCTATGGCTAAAATTCAAGCTTAATGAATGATTCCCTTTGTTTCAGCTTCGAATTATCTAAGGTGGCAAACCTTAGTGGTGTCTCCGTGCTAGCAGAACACAACAAGGCATCATCTTAAGGGTTCTCAAATACAAGTTCTTTGTGGGTCTTCTTTATGACCTTGGAAGAATTTTGTTCCAACTGTAGGCATTGCATTTTTGCATGTGAAACCCGATGATGAGTCTCAGTTGGAGGCACTACCTTTTTAGTTAAGGATATTGCGGGAAACGGTCGTCGGAAGGGAATCGGTATTTCGTTAGATCCTTGTTCACTTATTTAGCGTCAAGCTCACTTGTTGGACCTCCGTTTAGATCACCTTTGGCCCAGAAAAAAACCAAAACCCTTTTAATCTAGCCCATACACGCCTAATCCACTCACCAAGCCAAACCAAGCCCACACCACATCTAGCCCACACGCCCACCATGACTAGGCCCACACGCCCATCACCCTAAATTACACCCAAATTAAATAAAATATTAAATAAAATATTAATTAGATAATGTAATTGAATTAAATAAAATAATTAAACCATTACCAATTAAATAAAACATAAAATATAATCATACCTAATTTAGATAAATCAAATATATTAACTTCCTAACTAAACAAAATCACATACTAAATTAAAAAGATGTTATGCCTAATTAAATCACTCATAACCAAATCAAATATATTGACTTCCTAATCTAAACCAATCTTGTCTCCATCAAATCTTTGACTTTCCTTGCTCAACACTAAATCAAATCCCTTCCTTGTGAGACAAGGAGAAGCCCTAGCCCTTCACTATATAAACAACCTCTAACCAAGACATGCATTTCCCTAGCTCATACACACAACACACACGCAAATTACAGCAAGAAACCCTAGACACTACACACAAATCACACCAAGAAAGAAGCAACAAAATTTCTCTCCATCTCCTCCACTCTCACCACCGAATACCCATCCCTTAGACAGCCTCATTTGCCACATCTTTAGCCACCTTTCACAGCCCTAATCCACACCAAAATAAGCCTCAAATACAGTCCTAAAGACGCACAAAACAGCCCCAAACACTGCCCCAACTGCACACCAAAACAGTCACAATTGACGCCATTACTGCCCCAAAAAACTGACCTGAAACAACCCATGTACTGCACGCCTAAATCACTCCGAACAGCAGCCCAAATCCACTTAAAACAGTCCCTAAAATCCTTAAAACAGTAACATAAAAACTGCACTTATAATCCCTAAAATAATCAAAAAAACTACACTTAAAACCTTTAGAAAACACCCAAAACAGTCCGTTGAAACGTCAAAACAGTGACCTGAACAGTGAGCAGAAAATACTAAGGAAACAACAGAAAACGGAGGCCAAATAGCAAGCAAAACAGCAAAACAGTGAGCTAAGACGCTAAACCAGTGAACCGGAGAAGTTGAGGAGCTTTACCCTTCCGATCTCCGTGAAACGCAAGTCCGAAAGTCGGAAAAAAAGGTAAGACCTGAGGGTATTTTCCACATTCGTTTTCTATTTTATTTTTATTATTTATTAAGTATTGTTCGCATGATTGTTATGTTGAAATGCATGTTGTGGCCCTTGAGTAGATAAATATGCATGTATTACGAAATATTGTATGTTGTGGCCTTGGAATAAAATGAAAGATGTGTCAACTCTCGCGGTATATCGGATGGAAACTCGGACATAAATTTCATAGCCGATTCCGAATGGACGGTAGTATGATCTGTACTCGGGATACAACTCCACGTACCGCTTGAGTAAACGACACCTTCTTTTGTTTTATATGCTTTGATTTATTTATTTTTCATCATTTGAATTCCGCATGTTACTTGTTTATGCATGACGCAATCGAGCTCATGGGCTTAGTAAGTTGGATTAAAGGTCCCCCATTTGGAGGGGTTAAAATCCTTTACCACGATGCTTGTCGCGCCGGTTGATGTGTGTTCGGTTGGATGTAAGATATGTCCAATCGGGCATACTAAGTTTGATATTATTGTCTTTATTCTTTGTAGGCATGATGCGATCGAGCGCATAGGCTTAGTAAGTCGGATTAAAAGTGAATGGGTTTTTAGGAGCTGAATCCGGTAACGTAGCGGAAGCAGTGGAAAATCAGATTTTCGATTTCAAAACTTTTTCTCGGATTAATTAAATAAACATATTTATTAATATTCCAATAATCAAATTATGAAATAAAATTCAATAAATCATATTTAAGTTAATTTACCAAATTACCCTTACTTGGTATTTTTGTCCATTTTAGTCCGAAATTGATCAAATCTATTTTGAATGATTCTAAATCATTTCTAAGATGAACTTAGCATGTTCAAAACATCAAAACCAAAAAGCAACCAAATCCACAAATTTCTTCATCATGGCCGAATGCACCACATTGGTGCCATTTGGTGCACTTTGTCATTTCATGCTTCAAAACACATCAGGATGTAATCCAATCAACATGAAATTTTATATGCATCATATACACATCCAAATTCACAACATAAATGAAAGCCCCAAATTTGGATGAGGTCTTAAACCCTAATTTTTCAAATTCTTCAAAATGAACAAATTAGACCAAATTGGTTAAATCAATTACTTTAATCATCATTCTTCCATCCAATCAAAGTCTCAACACAATGAAACAACTCAAGATCAAATCTAGGTCATCTTAGAGTGGATCAATAACTCTATATTAGCAACAAAGGTTTCCAAAACCTTAAAAGAATGCTTACAACTACAATAGTCACAACTTCCTTCATCACACATGCTCAACACTTCCAACCAAACTTCCATCATCAAAAACACAAAGAATAAAGAAAAGAATAACTTAAGAACATCATATGTTATAGCCTAGATCATAAGAAACATTTTCTTATCTAATAGCAAGTTGGAAAAACTTACTAAATCCAAGCTTTTCTTTTGTTTTTCCTTTTCTTCTTCACAAGCTTCTTTGTTTTTCTTTAATGGAGTTTCTTGTAAAGTGTATTAGGTTACCAAATGAAAATGAAATGAAAACAATATATAATTGTGCACAAAAGCTTATGGCCGAATTTCACAAGCATATATTACAAAATTAATTCAATTTCATTTAACATTTCATTTGGTCAAGTTGATTAAATATCTAAAAACTTTAAAGATATTTAATAAAGTCAACAAAGGAAACTTAATCATTTTAAATCAAATATCCAAAGTTAAGATATTTATATTTTAATTAATTTAATCATTTAACAATTAAATAATTAATTAATTAATTAAATACAAATATATTAAATATATGTATTATATTTATATTAAATATCAAATACATATATTCATTTAGGATATAAGTCAAATATCTCAATTTGACTATTAATTAATGTGTATTTAAATTAATCAAGTTTTAAATGTAAATACCCAATAATTAATCAAATGACTATCGGGTCCCTTTGGCACGTATCTTGCGTTTAACCTTTAAACGACTATTATAAATAATCAGTATTATTTATTAATGTTGCTCTAGTGCTCTACGAGTATGTTTCATTCTTGAGACTCTACAGATTCAGGTATATCCGTCACGAAATCCAATTTCGTGTCCATAATTTATCCACCCGTAAATTATGACGATCACAGATAATCTCGCTGAATCATACAGGTCGAGGTCATGTCAAATGTATAATTCCTCCGTCACAGGTATTCGGATTAATCCCATAGATATAGATGTAAACGTCAAATCTCTATGGGGATTATCCAGTCGACTATTCTATTAGCAATCTGTAAAAGAATGTTTAGAACTAGTTTCTAAACTTTACCACGGGCCCATGGTTTCATCTGATTGCTAATCATATGGACTACCTATGCTCTGGTACACAGAACTGATGGATCCTATCTTGATACACATAGGACACCCTGAGGATCTATCTACACCCAACGAACAGGCGGAGGTCTGATCTAAATAGATCGGTGACGTGACTGCCATCTAAGTGTAGAAGATGTCTCATGTGCCCACAATGGCATCTCAAGTCTAAGAATCACAAGTGCTACTCAACCCGAGAAGATTCTTATTGACGTTGGTGTACCATCCATTAAGAATCTTCGGTGAGTCATTCAGTGTTTATCCGCTATAAACACCTACACGTCTATACTAGTCTCCAAGACTAATGGTTCATTGAGAAACCATTGGAATCATATATTCCAGTATATGACATGTACCGGTCTCAACGGGTTTATTTTACTGACCAAGTAGTGTAAACCTTGACCAGGAACTGTGAGAATGACAACGTCATGATACTACTCATTGTCAGTTGCGACGCTTTTGCAACAGTACCATGACTAATCATTCTAAGGTCATTACGTCTTTACCATATATAAAGATACATTATATTATAAAAACTGCATATATTATTCATAATAATAATGTTTTACAGAAGTATTCAAAAGAAATACAACCGGGAATTGGCGCTCTGAGCACCAACCCCAACAAAATCTCCCACTTGCTCTAGTGCCAATAACGATTGTATCTAATACCCATCGACTCCACGTGTTTATCAAACAGCTTCGACGGATGGTCTTCGTCAGCGGGTCTGCTACATTATCTTCACTCGGTACCTTGCACACGACAATATCCTCTCGCAACACAATCTCTCGAATGATGTGGTACTTGCATTCCACATGCTTCGACTTCTGATGCGCCCTCGGTTCTTTGCTTGCGCAATGGCTCCAGTATTATCACAGTATAACGGAATCACATTCTCGATACTTGGGACAACTCCCAATTATGTGATAAAGTTCTTTATCCACACAGCCTCTTTTGCAGCTTCAGAAGCTGCAATATATTCCACCTCAGTGGTGGAATCAGCTGTCGATCCCTGTTTGGAACTCTTCCAACAAACTGCACCTCCGTTAAGGGTAAAGGCAAATCCAGATGTAAACTTTCTATCATCGGGATCCAATTGGAAATCGGAGTCTGTATTCCCATTAACCTGCAGTTCGTTTCCTCCATAAATTATAAACTTATCCTTGGTACCTTTAAGATACTTTAGGATATATTTAATGGCCATCCAATGGTCATTACCTGGATTGGACTGATACCGACTAGTTATGCTAACAGGGAAACTGATATCAGGCCTCGTACATAACATGGCATACATTATGCTACCCAAACATGAAGCATAAGGTTGGTTAGACATTCTAACCTTATCATCTTCTGTTTGTGGACACATCTTTTTAGAAAGATGAATCCCATGTCTGAACGGTATGTTTGCTGTCTTACAATTACCAAAACTATACCGTTCCAAGATCTTATCTATATACGTTGATTGGGATAACCCAATCAGCCCCCATTTGTCTATCTCTATAGAGTTTTATCCCTAAAACATAGGAAGCTTCTCCCAAGTCTTTCATGGAGAAATTCTTACAGAGGTATGCTTTGACGCTTTGTAACATACCTAAATCCTTCCCAATGATTAGGATGTCATCAACATATAGGACTAAAAATACGACCATGCTCCCACTGGCCTTCTGATACACACATGATTCTTCTGAATTCTTGAGAAAACCAGACGATCTAATAATCTCGTCGAATCGAAGATTCCAACTTCGTGAAGCTTGTTTAAGTCCATAAATGGAATTCTTAAGCTTACATACCATGCCCGAGTTTTCGCTGGATGCAAAACCTTCCGGCTGTTCCATATAGATTTCTTCATCAAGAAATCCATTTAGAAAAGCCGTTTTGACATCCATTTTCCAAATCTCGTAGTCATGATACGCAGCTATAGAAAGCAAAATCCGGATAGACTTAAACATTGCTACTGGTGAAAAAGTTTCATCGTAGTCGACGCCAGGTCGCTGCGTGTTACCTTTTGTTACCAGTCGGGCCTTGTAAGTTTCAACCTTACTATCAGGCCTGTGCTTCCTCTTGTAAACCCATTTACAACCGATAGGAACAATTCCTTCGGGAAGCGGAACCAAGTCCCAAACTTGATTCTCATGCATTGAGTCTATCTCGGATTTCATGGCACTTTGCCATTTCACGGAGTCGATGTCCAACATCGATTCTCTATAGGTGAAATGATCTGTCTCTTCAACTAAGAGAACATCCAGACTCTTTTCTTGTATCAAATACAAGCGTTCAAGAGGTCTAGATACCCTTTCCGACCTACGGAGTGTGTGTGTTAAAGGTCATTCATCTACTTGAACTTCAGGTTCCTCCGTTGGTTCGTTGTTTTCAGGTTGGACTTCATCAAGCTCAACCTGTCTATGATTACCACCTTCTGACAAAGATTCTACTTCTAGAAATTTTGCGAAGCGAGCTATGAACACATTTCGATGCTCGGTATCATAGAATAGATATCCCCTCGTATTCGAAGGATATCCGACAAACCTAAACTTTTTTCATCGAGGCGAAAACTTATCTTGCTGAGTCACCCTGACATAGGCAGGACAACCCCAAACCTTAATATAATTAAGATTTGGTCTCCTACCGAACCATATCTGATACGGAGTCGTAGGAACAGCTTTTGAAGGAATCTTGTTCAAAAGATGTCGGCTGTTAAGAGAGAGTAGCCCCATAAGTATAGGGCAAATATATGAAACTCAACATTGATCGGACCATATCCAATAAAGTCCGATTTCTCCTCTCAGACACTCCATTGTGCTGTGGAGTACTTGGAGGAGTATATTGAGCGAGAATCCCATTACCTTCATATAATCCATGAACTCACCACTCATATATTCGCCGCCTCGATCGATCGAAGGCATTTAATATATTTACCAGTTTGTTTTTCTACTTCATTTCGGAACTCTTTGAACTTTTCAAAGGTTTCCGATTTATGTCTCATCAAATAAACATAACCGTGCCGTGACAGATCATCGGTAAAGGTAACGAAGTACGAATAACCACTGTGAGCAGTTTGACTTAGTGGACCACATACATCAGAATGTACGAGTTCCAGTAAGTTAGTGGCGCGGTGTCCAACACCAGAAAATGGGGCTTTGGTCATCTTACCCTGAATACAGGATTCATAAGTTGGATAGGATTCAATGGTAAGATCTGGTATCAAACCATTCCTAACCAATTAGGTAAGGCGTTTAACGCCAATGTGACCAAGCCTCATATGCCAAAGTTCAGTATTATTAATTACAAGTAAACTACGTTTATTAACTCCAGTATTTAATATATCTTTTGAAGTTTGCAATGTATAATGACCATGCTGGTTTGGACAACAAAGGATCTGAATATTATTACTATCATATAAATATAAAGAACTGTTCTTAATATTAATACAAAAGCCTTCTGTATCCAATACAAAAAGTGATATAATATTAGCTACACATCCAGGTACAAAATGGCATTCATTTAACAAAAGTGTCCCATTCGGCAATGAGATCTCGCATACTCCCACTGCAACTGCATCCAAAGAGTCTCCACTCCCGAACCGCAACTGCATCTCCCCGGGCTTCAGCCTCATACTTTCCTTCAGCACATGCAACGAATTGCAAATGTGAATGGGACAAGCAGAATCTAAAATCCAGTTGGATGTAACGGCTTCACAAGCCAAAGATAAATCAATAACTGGAAAAATAAATGTACCTGATGTAGATGCTCTATCTCTCCTCAGCTGGGCGATGTAATCAGGACAGTTCCTTTTCCAATGCCCGACTTTGCCGCTGTGGTGGCATTTGTCTTCAGAAGCCCTCTTGGGCTTAACAATCTTTGCCTGTTGTTGAGGACCAAAAGCCTTCTTCTTCTTTCCTTTCTTCTTCTTTCCCTTGGACCATCCTTGGGAAGAAGCAGAAAAAGAAGTAGTTCTAGGAGGGCGAGTCGGTACTCCCTTCTTAAGGTCCTCTTCTGCCGTGAGCAACATCCTATGTAGCTCCTGGTAGGTACAGACAGTCCCATTCTTGTTGAAGTACATCACGAACTGGCGATATGAAGCTGGAAGAGAACCAAGAATGACACTCCTACCGAGAATGTCATTCAAGATGAGATTATGTTGCCTCAACTGATCGATCAAATCGATCATCTGAAGAACATGTGGGCTAACATCTTGCCCCTCATCCAGACGCGCATGGAATAGTTCCATTGCGACTTTGTGAACAATCACTTGCTCTTGGTTCTCGAACGATTGTCTCAATCGTGTCATCATACTATAGGAATCTAGCATACTATAGTATTTTTTCTTAATCTTCGGAGACAGTGAACTAAGGATGTATGATTTAACCCTTAAATCATCATCTTTCCAAGTTTCAAAAACTTGGCGTTCCTCCTCCGAAGCATACGTACCCACAGCAAGGGGCAACAGACACTCAAGAACATATCCCAGCTTTTCGGAATCGAGGACAATCCTCAAATCCAATTCCCAGTCAGCGAAGTTCTCAGCGCCTTTCAGTTTGTTCGCATCAAGCATACGTGCAAACTGATTTGTGGATTGTGCCGCCATCGCCAATCTATCATATAGATCACAAAAAACGGTTAGCAGAAATTAAACAGTTTCATATAATATCAAAAGCATAAACTAGATCATGGATTTTTAATCTAAAAATGCCCCTCCTACTAAATCATGCAATACTGTAGTCCCAAAACAGAATACAAAGATTTAATATTTAAATTAAATACAAATAGTGAAAAGTGGATCCCGTGAATATATTTCAGCTCACAGCAGAGGCACGGTCTCGCCTACGTATATTCATCAGGTAGACAACTCATTTGTCAATCACTCAACAGTGACTCCTGGGTTTCCGGTCCTGGTCGTTTCTCGTTGTCGCTGCGAAGGCAGGCCCACAAGGAGACGTACCAAGGTTAAACTCGTCAATGATAAACTCAAGTTACTTACGAAATACTGACAGCTAGGGCACGTTCAGAATTCCGCTTTCGCTTTAATTTATCTAGTATCTGATATACATCCGGTATAAATAAATCTCTATCGGCTACACCCTCACAGCAGAGGCACGGTCTCGGATGTAGTCACAGAGAAGTATTCATAAACCGTATTGAGAAGACGGACCACATAACATGCATCAAATACATAATTACATTAAACTTATTAATCATGGATTTTCCGCTAAGTGTCATACACCCTAAATCTAACCAAATTAGATTATATTATGCATGTATAATGTCAAATAAATCATATTTAAGTAAATTTACCAAATTACCCTTACTTGGTATTTTTGTCCATTTTAGTCTGAAATTGATCAAATCAATTTTGAATGATTCTAAATCATTTCTAAGATGAACTTAGCATGTTCAAAACATCAAAACACCAAAAGCAACCAATCCCCAAATTTCTTCATCATGGCCGAATGCACCACATTGGTGCCATTTGGTGCACTTTGTCATTTCATGCTTCAAAACACATCAAGATGTAATCCAATCAACATGAAATTTTATATGCATCATATACACATCCAAATGCACAACATAAATGGAAAGCCCCAAATCTGGATGAGGTCTTAAACCCTAATTTTTCAAATTCTTCAAAATGAACAAATTAGACCAAATTGGTTAAATCAATTACTTTAATCATCATTCTTCCATCCAATCAAAGTCTCAACACAATGAAACAACTCAAGATCAAATCTAGGTCATCTTAGAGTGGATCAATAACTCTAGATTAGCAACAAAGGTTTCCAAAACCTTAAAAGAATGCTTACAACTACAATAGTCACAAACTTCCTTCATCACACATGCTCAACACTTCCAACCAAACTTCCATCATCAAAAACACAAAGAATAAAGAAAAGAATAACTTAAGAACATCATATGTTATAGCCTAGATCATAAGGAACATTTTCTTATCTAATAGCAAGTTGGAAAAACTTACTAATCCAAGCTTTTCTTTTGTTTTTCCTTTTCTTATTCACAAGCTTCTTTGTTTTTCTTTAATGGAGTTTCTTGTAAAGTGTATTAGGTTACCAAATGAAAATGAAATGAAAACAATATATACTTGTGCACAAAAAGCTTATGGCCGAATTTCACAAGCATATATTACAAAATTAATTTCAATTTCATTTAACATTTCATTTGGTCAAGTTGATTAAATATCTAAAACACCTTTAAAGATATTTAATAAAGTCAACAAAGGCAACTTAATCATTTTAAATCAAATATCCAAAGTTAAGATATTTATATTTTAATTAATTTAATCATTTAACAATTAAATAATTAATTAATTAATTAAATACAAATATATTAATTATATGTATTATATTTACATTAAATATCAAATACATATATTCATTTAGGATATAAGTCAAATATCCCAATTTGACTATTAATTAATGTGTATTTAAATTAATCAAGTATTAAATGTAAATACACAATAATTAATCAAATGACTATCAGGTCCCTTTGGCACGTATCTTGCGTTTAACCTTTAAACGACTTTATAAATAATCAATATAATTTATTAATGTTGCTCTAGTGCTCTACGAGTATGTTTCATTATTGAGACTCTATATATTCAGATATATCCGTCATGAAATCCAATTTCGTGTCCATAATTTATCCACCCGTAAATTATGACGATCACGGATAATCTCGCTGAATCATACAGGTCGAGGTCATGGAAAATGTATAATTCCTCCGTCACAGATATCCGGATTAATCCCAGAGATATAGATGTAAACGTCAAATCTCTATGGGGATTATCCAGTCGACTATTCTATTAGCAATCTGTAAAAGAATGTTTAGAACTAGTTTCTAAACTTTACCACGGGCCCATGGTTTCATCTGATTGCTAATCATATGGACTACCTATGCTCTGGTACACAGAACTGACGGATCCTATCTTGATACACATATGACACCCTGAGGATCTATCTACACCCAACGAACAGGCGGAGGTCTGATCTAAATAGATCGGTGACGTGACTGCCATCTAAGTGTAGAAGATGTCTCATGTGCCCACAATGGCATCTCAAGTCTAAGAATCACAAGTGCTACTCAACCCGAGAAGATTCTTATTGACGTTGGTGTACCATCCATTAAGAATCTTCAGTGAGTCGTTCAGTGTTTATCCGTTATAAACACCTACACGTCTATACTAGTCTCCAAGACTAATGGTTCATTGAGAAACCATTGGAATCATATATTCCAGTATACGACTTGTACCGGTCTCAACGGGTTTACTTTACTGACCAAGTAGTGTAAACCTTGACCAGGAACTGTCTGAGAATGACAACGTCATGATACTACTCAATATCAGTTGCGACGCTTTTGCAACAGTACCATGACTAATCATTCTAAGGTCATTACGTCTTTACCATATATAAAGATACATTATATTAGAAACTTCATATATTATTCATAATAATAATGTTTTACAGAAGTATTCAAAAGAAATACAACCGGGAATTGGCGCTCTGAGCACTAACCCCAACATAAAGGTCCCCTATTTGGAGGGGTTAAAATCCTTTACCATGATGCTTTGCCGCGCCGGTTGATGTATATTCATTTGAATGTAAGATGTGTTCAATCGGGTATACGAAGTTTCATATAGTTTTCATTGTCTTTGTACGCATTGTAAGAAAGACGCATGGGCTTATTTGTGTTGGATTAAAAGGTTCTCCATTTGGGGGAAGAAAAGCCTAAAAGGGTACCTTTACCACGATATTTGCCGTGTCTTTCATCTATTGATTGCATCATATATCCCTGTCTTGGCTCGACTTATTGTCATTGTGTACCCATATTCTCAGCCCTTGCACTTTCCTTTATTCACGTAAAATAAAACCAAGATACATGCACGCTGTAGGCACTGCATTTTTACACATAAATCCCTATGATGAGTCTCATTTTGGAGACACTACCTTTTAAGTCACGGAGGTCACGGGAAACGGACATCGGAAGGGGAAATTCAGAATAACAAGGTTCACTGTTTTCGTTAGTGCTGCGCGTTCGTGTTTACGTTCGAACGTCAAACGGATTACGGGCGTTCGTGCCGCGTTCGATGAAGCGTTCGAACGGTGTCGGTAATTCTGGTTTTGCTGCTGAGCCTCACATCACAATTAGCCCCCCAAAGCCCATAAAACACATCCCAATTTAAATAAATAAATATTAATTAAAACATTAACTAAATAAGATAATAATTAAATAATTAAATAAAACATATACCAAACATAAAATAAACAATTACCAACTTAAACTAAAATCATGCCTAAATTAAACAAATCACATACTAAATCAAAATATAATCATGCCTAATTAAAATCATCAACCAATTATATTCCCAATCTAATAAGATAATTACCAATCTAAAATATTGTATTCCTAAACCAAACCAAATCAAATCCCTTGCATTCCTAAACCAACACCAAATCAAATCCCTCTTTAATTAGCCAAATCCCTTTCCTTGTCAAGCCCAACCCTTTGCCTATAAAAAGAACCCTTCACCAACCTTCTCAACCCTAGTCTCTAGTCCCTGGTCCCTAGTCCCTAGCTCATACACAACACACAAGAAAATTACAAGGAAGAAGACACCCAAAAAACAGTAAGCAAAAGATAAAGAGGAGACGGCAGCGAAACCACAAGGAAACAGTAGCAAAGACGGAGACGACGACTCAAAACAGTAAGACAACGAACGAGAACAGTGAACCATGAACCGGGAGAGTTGCGGAGCATCCACCCTTCCGACGATCGTGTACCGTACATCCGAGAGGTGATTTAAAAGGTTAGACCTGAGGGTACATTTTTATTAGTTTATATTCGTTTTTGTTATTATTATTGAATTCTATTCGCATGAGAGTCGTTTATGGATGCATGTTGTGGCTTGAATGAAATGGAAGAGTGTCGTCTCTTGTGGTATATAGGATGGAAACCCAGACATAAATTCCGTAGCCGAATCCGAATGGACGTAGTGCGGTATGTACTTGGGATACAACTCCACGTACCACTTGAGTAAACGGCACCTTCTCTTGTTTTGTGTTGTTTTTATTTATTTATTTCTTGTCATTTAAATTCTGTATGTTGCTTATTCCCGTATGATATGATCGAGTGCATGGGCTTAGTAAGTGCGATGAAAGGTCCCTAATTGGAGGGGTTAAAATCCTTCACACACGACGCTTTGCCGCACCGATTGATGTGTGTTCGGTTGAATGCGAGATACGTTCAATCGAGCATACCTAGTTTGATATGATTGTCTTTATTTTCGTATGCATGACTCAATCGAGCGCATGGGCTTAGTAAGTGGAATGAAAGATCCTCTATGGGGAGGAGTTAAAGCCCTTTTACCACGATGCTTTGGCCGCGCCGGTTGATGTGTGTTCGGTTGGATGCAAGATACGTTCAATCGGACATACTTAGAATAATATGATTGTCTTTATGTTTGTATGCATGATGTGATGTGACGCGCATGAGCTTAGTATGTTGGTCTAAAGGTCCTCTCTTTGAGAGATCAAGAGCCCCAAAAGGCCACCTTTACGGCAGTACTTCGCCGCGCCCCTTTATTTTGTTGTTTATGTATTGCGTCCTATTTCATGCATCAGGTCTGTTCCCGTTCGAACGCGTTTACGAACGCAACTCGAACGCGCATACATTTTTTCCTTATCATGCATCAGGTCTCATTTCCGTTCGAACGCGTTTACGAACGCCATACGAACGTGAGCATTCTGTTCATTTCCGTTCGAACGCGTTATCAAACGCCATACGAACGCGAGCATTCTGTTTCATTTCCGTTCGAACGCGTTTACGAACGCTACTCGAACGTGAGCATTCTGTTTCATTTTCGTTCGAACGCGTTTACGAACGCTACACGACGCGCACCCACTGAACTGAGTCCTCTTCATTAGATTTCATGCATAGTTTTCCTAGTAGCTATCTCCACATGTATAAATACAAATATGTTAATGTATTACAATTCATATGCTTATGTCATGATAACATTTGAGTATTATTTCTTGCGGTATATCGGATGGAAACCCAGACGTAAATTCCGTAGCCGATTCGAATGGACGGTAGTGCGGTCTGTACTTAGGATACAATTCCACGTACCGCTTGGAAAAGTGCCCATATGTGTGCTTGTATGGTTAATATGTATGCTTGTGTTATCCTGAATGTAATATGCAAATGAAGTTGTATGTTCGTTGCTATTTTGATATATGTTAAGCATGCAATTTTAAACGTGAGATATATGTGAAATGTGTACATAAGTTTTATTTTGCATATGAGAATTTAGAAGCATGATACCCTTGGAAATAAGTGTTACTTAAACTTGATTAAATTATTACATAAATCCTTTCATTACAAGTGACATAAGTAAGGGACCATTCCGAACCCAACGGTTTGAGGTCTTCCTTTGCGAGGGGTGAGTGCGGCCTTAAATCTTTGTCCCGGTTCACACCGGGTGGCGACTCCATGTTATTTAGTACTTCCCAACTAGGCCGCGAGCCTAGGAACGGCGTCGCCCAGGTTCTGTTGTCCACACATGCCCAGCCTCATCACACATATACCCCCTTTAGCCAATTCACGCAAGTCAGTCCCCTCTCACGTACTGCCAAACACAGTCTCACGCATGTAGCACACTTCCCCCACTGTCTAAAGAGCCCACAAATGCGTCACAACCTGCATAAAATCCTTTAGCCCCACTCACGCCACTGTCCCCTACTCACGAGTCACCTTAAACCCATGCAAACACCCTCAATGCACTGCCCCTAAATCGCGCACACTTGAACCTTCAACACCCGCAAGCCATTCGCCTCACTCACAAGACCCCGCCCTAAACGCCACCTATTAGCCTCAACCCGCGCGTAAAGCCAGCTATACCGTTCATGCATGTATTATGAAATCCCATATAGTCATTGTTATCTTTGTACGCATCGTAATGAAAAGCATGTTTATTCCATTGGTTGCATCATTTACCTTAGTCTTGGCTTAACGTAATATAATTCATATATCCATGTTATGATATCATTTGAGTATTATTTCTTGTAGTATATCGGATGGAAACCCAGACATAAATTTCGTAGCCGATTCCGAATGGACGGTAATGCGGTCTGTACTTGGGATACAATTCCACGTACCACTTGGAAAAGTGCTCACATGTGTGTTTGTGTCCATATTAGTTATCTTCTTTTGCACCACGTCATAGCATGCTTACTTTAATGCCTAATTGCATCATTAAGTGTCTTTTTGCATTATGTACTTAGTTGACTCTTTTATTTGTGCATGGACATGTAATGGCTATTTGTTTATGATATGTCTATGAAATCACATGTTCGTCATTATTTGATTCGCCTTTATGTGTGCTTGTGTGGTTAGTGTGTGCTTGTGTTTCCATGAATACAATATGCCAATGAAGTTGTATGTTCGTTGCTACTTTGATGTACTTTCAAGCATACAATCTTAGATGTGAAATATATGCAAATTTAGGTGTAAGTTTTATTTTTGTGCATATGGATTTGAAGCATGATACTCTTAGAAATAAGTGTTACTTAAGCTTGATTAAATTATTACATAAATCCTTTCATTACAAGTGACATAAGTAAGGGACCATTCCGAACCCAACGGTTTGAGGTCTTCCCTTGCGAGGGGTGAGTGCGGCCTTAAATCTCATTTTCCCGGTTCACACCAGGTGGCGACTCCATTATTCTCCGGTTTAGTCCCCCGTGGCTACTCCGTACTCCCGACTAGGCCGCGAGCCTAGAACAGCACGCGTCGCCCAGTTTCTGTGTCCCACACCAACAAAATCAAATTCGCGGTTCTTGGAATTCTATCTGTTGTGTGGGGTTTGCTTGGCCTAATCATCCAAATGAGTTCCTCGTCATTTGGTATCAGAGCTTAGGGTTCCAAGGTCTGATTTTTCTATCTTTACTTTGTGTTTTTTATATAGTCTTTTTTGTGTGTTATTAGTCATCAAGATATTTGTTCATCTTGATTCCTGGTTTTTATGTTTCTTAAGTAATTTTTCCCTTTCTGATTCGTCTGTGACCGACATACCGGCCTTATACCGACATATCAGTGAGAAAACATGAATAACGGAAAATATATAAATATTTACCGCCATTTTGACTGAATATTTTGTATGGTTTCTCGGGTTTTATGAACGTTTTGATGTGTTTTTGTTTATTTTGCAGATAAATAAAGTTTTGGGACTCAATGGAATTAACTTGGGGCTAAAACGATGAAAAACGGATAAAAAAGGCAAAATAAGAAATTTAATGTTCACACGTCATGACGCGCACACTTCTCTACGTCGCGATGCGCATGACCTTCTGAGTCGCGACGCACAGACAAATGTGTGCCACATGTCAACATCTTAGCAAGCCGCGTACACATGTCATCAATCCATGCGCAAGCCTTCACGTGTCGCGACGCTCGAACCGAAAATTTGCCTATAAATTGAAGCTGATTTCATTTTCAATTTGCATACTTTCCTTAGCTTTCTTAATAAGGAACTGAGGATTGTATCTTGTTTGTATATATTAATAGTTATGTATTTTTATTTTTAGTAGTAGTAATAATAATTTATTTATTTTATCTTTCTTTTATGTTTTGTAGTTAATTTCCGGTGGGGGAATGGTGAATTTTTTATTATGATAATTTAGATTAATCTCCCTTATTTTATAATATATAAATTATCTTAAAACCTGACTTAATTGGATATCGCCTTTATGGTCGGTTGGACTTAAGTAAAATATTATTAATCCTGACTTAATTGGGTACCGCCTTTATGGTCAGTTGGATTAAATTAAATTTGACTTAATTGGATACCGCCTATATGATCGGTTGGTAATTCATGCAAATTTATATATTATAATAAGGGAGATTTCTAGATTTGAAATATTAAAGGTGGATCCCCTAACCCCGTCATTTTATTTTTAATCTAGAGAAGTGATGAAGTACAATATTCACGAGTTTAATAATTGATTTAATTATATTATGTGTGATGTTTTGGCTTGTTTATTGAATCTTAACCTTAATGTTTCTTGTTGCCTGATCACCAATAAGATTGATGTGGTTAACTTAAAATGAACTTGATGAAAGGATTTTAGGTTTCAGTCTTAGATTCAATAGCTCACGATCTATTCTTAGAATTTTCCTTCCAGTATAGGAATATATCTTTCGAGCGTGGGTAGCCATAATTGGAACTTGAACTTAATGAATTCGGAGTTTCTTAATTAACAAAAAATATAGTTAATTGGGTTACTTTGGGTGTTTGCATCTGACCATCGGAAGAGGTTTTTGCATATCTTCATGTTCCAGGTTAACAAACTAATTTATTACACATGTATATGAGAATCAATTCACCATTAGAGTAATATTGGGCGGATTCACAATCCTAGAAATTTCTTTATTATTAATTTCCTTTGTTTCTTATTTTGTATTTTTATTTATTTATTTAGTTAATCCACATTCAACCAGCGAACAATCTTTTCCAACCTCAATTAGATACCTATAAACATTTAACATCAATAATTAATAACATTATGAGAAATTAAGTCCTCGTGAGATCGATATTTTTATACTACTTGAGCGATACGTGCGCTTGCGTAACGTGTGTGATTTCATCGATCAAGTTTGACGCTATTGCCAGAGACTTATTTTTCTCGCGTTATTAATTTTGAAGCTATCTACTTTACTTGTATCTAATTTTTTTTACTTTTATTCGTAATTTTTATTTATTTCTTTTATTTTCAGGTGGTTGAAAATGGATCACTATTGGGTGTGTTAGGGTTGGTGCTCAGAGTGTCAATCCGGATCGTATTTATGTACGATTCATAAATACGAACAATTCATTGTCTTTTATACACATATTCGATCTAATTACGATTAGATATCTAATTATGATTAGATTGAAACTGAATCTGATTTAGTGGTACGTGTATATTAGAAAAATACCCTAGGATTTACAACATAGTGCACAGTTACAACGTAGTTTGTAATTGACATTGGGATGCGTCACTACAAGTTGTATATCCTTAAATAAAGTTCCTGGTCAAGATTTACTAACACAGGTTGGTTAGTAAAATCCGCTGAGACCAGTACATATCGTATATCGTGACTTGGTCCGATAGTTTATCCCAATAAAAAACAATGAGTCTCGGGAGACTCGTATAGACATGTAGGTGTTTATTTGATAAACACTGAATGACTCACTGAAGATTTCCTAATAGACGGTACACCAACGTCAATAGGAATTTTCTCGAGTTGAGCGAGCATAGTGGTCATTCGACTTGAGATACTACAGTGGATATATAAGTTATCATCCACACTTTGATGGCAGTCACGTCACCGATCTATTTAGATCAGACCTCCGCCTGTTCGTTGGGTGTGGACTGATGCTCATGATATCATGTGCGTATCAAGATAGAATCCGTCAATCCTGTGTACAGGGCATAGGCATCCTGCACATGTTTACGATCTAGTAAATCCATGGCTGTGGTATAACTTCAGAAGCAAGTTTCGAGTGTTATTTAGAGATCGTAAATTTGAAAGTCGACTATATAATACCGTAAGGATTGGACGTTCTTATCTATATCCCAGGTATAATATGGATAGCCTGTGACGAAGGGATTATACGTATGCAATGACCTCGACTTGCATAGTTTAGCGAGATTATCTGTGGTCGTCATAATTCATGATTGGGTGAATTATGGACACGAAATTGGATTTCGTGACGGATAAACCTAAACTTAGAGAGTCCCACAATATGAAGTGTACTCGTTGAGCACTTGAGAAACGCGTTATGAATAATACAGATTATTCATAATACTTCATCAAATTAAATGAGTTAATTCGAATCGTTTAATCGGTTAAACGAAAACACATGCTTTAGGGGATTTTGGTCAATCATAATTATTATGTATTTGTATTTGATACATAATTTGATTAGATACACACTAATTAATTATCAAATGAGATTTTGACACAGGCCATTAATATATGTATTTGTTATTTAATGTAAATAAAAATACATATATAATAATAATTATATTAATTAATTATTTAAATATTTAAATGTTAAATATTTGAATAATTAAATGATATACTTTTTCATAATTGTTATGAAAAATGTTTAATTATTATTGGTTACAAATGGCATGATTTTATTAAGCTTTAAGTGTGCAAATTTGATTTCTCACATTAAAGCTTATAATATTTAATTAGATTAAATTGAAAAATTGACCATTTTTCCCCTACCAAAGTCGGTTATGAGCTTTCAAAAGAGAAATTTTTTTCTTTTGTTTCTAAGGGAAGCATATGGCTGAATCTTCCTTCAAAATGGCTCTCAAATTACACTTGATGATTCAAGATGGAAAGTGAAGGAAAAACAAGAAAAAGCTTAGGAAAATTGGAGATTAAAAGGTAATCTTTAATATCCTTGAGTTTAAAAATTTAGTTTCTTGTTCTTGTGTTCCTAGAATAGTTCTAGGGTTTTCTTTACTTGTTAAAATTGGGGTTTTTGGTGTTGGAAGATGGATTTGGAAGTGTTGAGCATGTGTGAAGTAGTATTGGATGATATTACTGTAATATTGATTCGATTTTGTCATTTGATGATTAGTCGTCATTCTAGAGTGTTATGACCACTCTTGTAATGCCTAAAATTGTTCTTGGGTGGTTCATTTGTGGTGACTTTGATTAATGTTAAGATTAATATGATTAATGTTGAAAAAGTTGGATTAAAGCATGAAAAATTGATTATTTTTATTGCAAAATCATATCTGGAAAAACTGGGTTGATTGTGATGAAAATGATGTCTTTTGAATGTACTGGATGTGTTTTGGGTGTTGGAACAATTGCTGGAAATTATTTCGGAGTTGAAATAAGCAAAAACGGTGAAAAACGGCTTTACCAAGTGACTTTTGAGCCAACCGGGAGATAGATGCCCAAACCGTGAATTAGTCACTGTTCGGGAAGCCCATGAACTGCCCTAATACTATTGGGGCTGATCTGGGCAGCCCTCATGTGTATTGGGTGGTCGGTTCGGTCAAAAACGCATTTTATGCCATTTTGCGGAAAAACATTTTCGTAAACGTTTCACGACGTTTCTTTATTATTTATGTCGTTATTTGATATCGAATAAATATGTTCAGGTGAAATATGAATAAATTATTCATATTGGATATTGAATAATTTATTCGGTAATTTAAAAGTTTTAAAATTACGATTTCACCCGAACAGCGCTTCCGCCGCACCCTTCGCGCAAAACCCCAATAAGGTTATGAAAGTATTACGAGCTTTAAGAGGAGAAGATACGCCCCAAATCTGGGAGACACAGTCCGATTTTCTGAGGCCAGTTGTCCAGCCCAATAACTATCAGTGGATGTTAGAGAGGAACAACATAATATTTTCTCAACCTTTTTAGAACACAATAATAAAATGTGAAGTATGTGATGGTTACCACCCTAGTGAGTATTGCACGTTCAACTACAATTTGGGGTGGCAGAGTTATCAGGGACCTTCATACACCGAACCCACATATTTCACTGAATTGTATCCTCCATCTTATCTGCCATCAACCTATGATCTTCATCAAGAACTAGAACCATCAGAGATAAGACAGTTGATGGACATGCTCAAGAAACGGAAAGTTAAACTTGATGCAATGCTTCTAAGTCAAATAGAAACCTTACAGAGGCAGACAGATCAATTGAGACGATTACCAAAGATTTCACGATGACACCTTAATAGGGGAAGAAGCTGAGCAGTATCAAGAGTCAAAGGTATCAGTTTAGGAACTTGAACATGAAGAATCTCAATTTAATCTGGATAATTCCTTGGTCGCTGATTGCATTTGTGAGTAGAACAAGCAGAAGAGCTACCCGAACCGTTCATACCAACCACAGAGGATGAAGGCCTACAAACAGACATATCTTTACATCCTCAAATTGACACTTATGGAGCATGCATTGCACATATGTCAGATGTAGAGCTGAATGCAGAAATGCTAAAATACATCTATGATGAAAAGATGGAACAAGATGTAGAGCAAAAACAGGAGCAAATGTGTGACTATGTTGAAAATCTCATGACACCAGATGATACATCACTGTAGTGGGGAGTACATATCGAATACACCGCCCAGAAGCTTGACAGAATGGCACAACCATTCAAAGTCAAGCACCATACGAGACCTCCTGATTTTCTTTCTTTCTTTTCAGAACCACACAGAGCTACAAGGTCTAAAAAGATAGCACGAGAACTGAGTTAGATAAAATCCTTTTGGCCATCTCATTTTTGGAAAAGACGCTGGAAAAGCAACACACATGGCATTGTCGTTTCCAGGACATCCAAAACTACACTGAAGTCTCATTGAACGACAGTCTCCAAACACGTCTGGCTGAAGACGATAAATTTAGCGCTAGTAGGGAGGCAACCCATGCAATTATAATATATATATATATATAATATATTAATATATATATATATAGATATATATATATCAAACGAGTAGCGTATCGTGTACACAATTCAGTTGCTTTAAATAATTACTTTGATTTGCTTTTATGTTTTGATTTCCTTTATTTTCGCCGACAAGATCTATACCTTTTTGACTTTCAAGATCTATTTTACCGTTCATCTAATAATTGTCATTTGACAGGTACTAGTGTAATTATTACTCACCCTTTTTAGGATCTATAAATTCAGTTCGTTACTTCTCTTTTCGACACATCCAAATAAGAGAAAGCAATGGAAATAACTTCCAAGCGATGAGTTACTCATATATATGTTTTGTGGATCTAACTCTGGGTCCAAACCAGAATTTGTTGAGGCTGCAAAAGAATTGGGGAGAGTTTTAGCAGAATGAAACATGCACTTAGTATATGGCATTGGCAATCTTGGATTGATGGGATGTGTCTCAAAGGCCGTGTAAGAAGGTGACAACCATGTTTTGGGGATCGTTCCAAAACCAATGGCAGATGAAGACCTCATCGGGAAATCAAATGGAAAGAATGCATTGTTTCAGGTATGTCTGAACAACTTATTGAAATGGTCAATCATTCTAACACTTTCATTGCTTTATCAGGTGGGCTAGGTACGTTGGAAGAAATATTCACAGTTGCATCATGGGCGAACTTGAACATTCATAAAAAAACCCATATGATTATTTAATGTTGAATTTTTTTCGATTTTCTTTTTGTATTCCTTGAGGATGTCAGAAGTCATGGGTTCATCTCCAAACCGGTAAAATACATATTCCTAACAGCGAGAAAAGCCGATGAATTAATTGACCAACTCTTAGCCTATGAACCAAAAATCGACCCCATTGTTTCCAAGTTGAACTGGTCTGATAGCGACCGTGGCAAGAAGCATAAATTGGACTTAGATCTTAATCAGTAATTTATAATTGTAGCTGCAATTGAAAATTCCACGCTAACCAGTATCGCCTTCTAAACTATTCTTCTTCTTTTCAAGACATTGGGGACAATGTCTCAATTAGGTTGGGGGGAGGGGATAATTGACTAGTTTATTTTATTTTTTCTTTGTTGTATTTTGTTATTTTTGGTTTTTATTTTGTTATTTGTTGTGTTTTGTTATTTTTGCTTAATTGCCTAATTTGTTTTTCTTTGTTGTATTTTTATATTGTGTTTATTTTATTGTTATTTTTTCTTATTTTTTTACTAACCAAGTGGAATTATTATTTTGAGATAGCTGTGTAAGGAATTCGCGCTCCTGAGACGTATCTCAAACTAATTTGTAACATGTTAATTTTTGTTTATTTCCTTTTGAATTATTTAAATTTGTGAATTCTCCATAATATTGATTAAATTTGACCTTCATATGCTTATTTGACATATATTATCAACATACACGGTAACATATGGACATTGGTTGTAAGTGAAAATTTTGTAATATTTAGTTCTCTAGTTTATTGGAGCTAGCACCTAAACGCAGTGAGAGGTGTGTTTAAAAAAATAGTAAAAATTAATTAATTAATGAATAAAAACTGACCAAGCTTTTACTTAGTAACCGGGCATCTTGCCTGGCCAGCAGTGACTTTTTGCGTCAAACTATATGGCTTGAGTTTGTTAATAAAAAGCTTCTACTTAGTAACCGGACATCTTGCCTCAGTAAGCAATGATTGTTCGTGTCAAAAGGTAGAGCTTAACTAGTTTAATAATAAAGGTTTTACTCAGTAACCAGACATCTTGCCTCAGTAAGCATTGATTGTTCGCGTCAAACGGTAAAGCTTGAAAAAAATGTTTATTGTTTAGACTTTCATTGCCAAAAGGTGTGAACTCTAACATAACTTTAGGATAAAAATATTACTCTCTTTTCAACTACACTTGTGAATATTGTGGGCACAATGAATTGATTAATACCTTGATAATTGTGTATACGGAGAATAGTAAAACGCATAGGAGAATTCACTTATTTGGTAATTTAGAAAGAAAGAAAACAGCTACTAACTTGGAGAAGAATTTCACTTGTTTAGTTACTAACTTGTTTATTTTGTTTATTTTTGTTTTTGTGTGCATTTTATTGACGTTTATGGGTATCGTCACTTTAAACCCTCACGAGACTATAACTCGTCCACTAGGGATATTTAAGGGTTTAAAGACTTGTTGCATACGCTAAATGCAACCATGATCCATACGAAAGTGGCTTAGGTTAATTTTGTCTTAGTTGTTTATTTAATTTTGTTCTGTTTGTTTTGCTCAAGGACTAGCAAAATGTAGATTTGAGGGTGTGATGAGCGGAAAATATATCAATATTTACCGCCATTTTGACATAATATTTTGTATAGTTTCTCGGATTTTATGAACATTTTGATGTGTTTTTGTTTATTTTGCAGACAAATAAAGTTTTGGGACTCAATGGAATCAACTTGGGGCTAAAACGACGAAAAATGGACAAAAAATAAAATAGGAAATTTACTGTTCACGTATCGCGACACGCGTCATCACTTACGTCATCACTGCATCATCACTGTTCACGCGTCGTGACGCACATGACCTTTTGTGTCGCGACGCACTGACAAACGCATGCCACATGTCAATATCTCAGCAAGTCGCGTACACGTGTCATCAATCCAAACGCGTCGCGACATGCAAGCCTTCACGTGTTGCGACGCTCAGACCGAAAATTTACCTATAAATTGAAGCTGATTTCATTTTCCATTTTCATACTTTCCTTAGCTTTCTTAATAATGAACTAAAGATTGTATCTTGTTTGTATATATTAATAGTAATGTATTTTTATTTATAGTAGTAGTAGTAATAATAGTTTGTTTATTTTATCTTTCTTTTATGTTTTATAGTTAATTTCCGCTGGGGGATAAGTGAATTTTTTATTATGATAATTTAGATTAATCTCTCTTATTTTATTAATATATAAATTATCTTAAAAACCGACTTAATTGGATACCGCCTTTATGGTCGGTTGGACTAATTAAATATTCTAATATGACTATTGGGTACTGTAGACTCTGATTTCGGCCAATGTCCACAATCGAGATTATCAATTTGTAGGGCGCGAGTAAATCCTGCAAAACAAATAGAACGAATAAGGAGCTTACTGCCCACCGGTGTGGTGGAAACCGTAGACACTCCGACGCTCAAGTTAGTGATAGTATCGATCAACGTAAAGTAAACTGGTCAAGGCTTTTGTGTACCTCAACCTTCTGTGATATGCCGTGAGGGCGGTTGTGAATCAGTTTTGACTTTGTAATTGTGGTGGTCTCTTTTTCGATCCCCCTGTTGGTGTCTTTCTTTCTTCTTTTATAGGTCTTGGTTTCCTCTGTTTATCTGCCCGTTGGAGTTATTATTAATGAGGCTTTCATTCGGATGTTCCATACTCGGTAACTGTTGATCTTGTCTTCTCCCTGAAACCGTCGACTTCATGGTAGTATTTATGAATGCAGATTCTTTCTTCAATTTTGTAACTGGCGCCCGTTGATCTTCTTTATGTTCAACAGGCCTGGACTTTTGTATAATATCTTCGTATGCGGGCCCAGTTTGCAGATGGGCTTCTAGTCTTGTGGTGTAATGTCGTTTTTGCCCTTAGAGTCAATTTTGGCCCAAACAGTTTGTCCCCTACTCTCTAAGCCTGGAAGTCTTTAGGCTTGGAGAGTACTTTTGTATGTTCCAAAAACAAGTCTTCCTTGCTTTCGTTTATAGCTTGTAAGGGAGTGTCCTATGCTGAGCGAGCCGGATTGCTTTTGGAAAGAGTCTCACTCGGCATGTCGCATGGACCCAATGGGTGGCTTCGGATGTTTGAACCAAGTCTCATAGTGCGATTTGATCCTTATCAAGCGTGATGCACTGATAGTGAAAGTCCATATATAGCCATTTACATGTCGTATAAATTGGGGATACTCTTTGTCTTGACATGGCCCGTAGGAAGTCTCTGGACGAACTAACTCGACACTGTTGTATGGGAATAGCGAATGTCTTTGCTCCAATTTGATTCGACGTGAGTCATCCAGGGATGTCCCCTGTTGATTGAACCTTGAGATGGTTCAGGAATGATTTCATTCGACTTGTCGTATGGGACGGGTAATTTCCGTAACTCGATTGACTCGACATGAGTCACTGGGGGATGTCCCCTGTCGACTGAACTTGAGGTGGTTCAGGTAGGATTTCACTCGACACTGTCGTGAGGGACGAGTGAATTCCATAATGAGATGAATCGACATGAGTCACTGTTGGGGATGTCCCCTGTCGACTGAACCTTGACGTGGTTCAGGAAGGATTTCACTCGACACTGTCGTGAGGACGAGTGAATCCATAACTCAGATGAAACTCGACATGAGTCACTTGGGGGATGTCCCCTGTCGACTGAACCTTGACGTGGTTCAGGTAGGATTTCACTCGACACTGTCGTGATGGACGTGTGAATTCCATAACTGAGATGAAACTCGACATGAGTCACTTGGGGGATGTCCCCTGTCGACTGAACCTTGATGTGGTTCAGGAAGGATTTCACTCGACACTGTCGTAACGGACGAGTGAATACCATAACTCAGATATAACTCGACATGAGTCATTGGGGGATGTCCCCTGTCGACTGAACCTTGACGTGGTTCAGGAAGGATTTCACTCGACACTGTCGTGAGGACGAGTGACGAGTGAATTCCATAACTGAGATGAAACTCGACATGAGTCACTGGGGGATGTCCCCTGTCGACTGAACCTTGATGTGGTTCAGGAAGGATTTCACTCGACACTGTCGTAACGGACGAGTGAATACCATAACTCAGATATAACTCGACATGAGTCTTGGGGGATGTCCCCTGTCGACTGAACCTTGACGTGGTTCAGGAAGGATTTCACTCGACACTGTCGTGAGGACGAGTGAATTCCATAACTCGAGATAAACTCGACATGAGTCACCTGGGGGATGTCCCCTGTCGACTGAACCTTGAGTGGTTCAGGAATGATTTCACTCGACACTGTCGTAACGGACGAGTGAATACCATAACTCAGATATAACTCGACATGAGTCACTTGGGGGATGTCCCCTGTCGACTGAACCTTGACGTGGTTCAGGAAGGATTTCACTCGACACTGTCGTGAGGGACGAGTGAATTCCATAACTGAGATGAAACTCGACATGAGTCACCTGGGGGATGTCCCCTGTCGACTGAACCTTGATGTGGTTCAGGAAGGATTTCACTCGACACTGTCGTAACGGACGAGTGAATACCATAACTCAGATATAACTCGACATGAGTCTCCTGGGGGATGTCCCCTGTCGACTGAACCTTGATGTGGTTCAGGAATGATTTCACTCGACAGAGTCGTAAGAGACGAGTGAATTGTATAACCCAAATCTGACTCGACATGAGTCATCTGGGGGATATCCCCAGTTCGACGTTCTCCATGCCGTAATACTTTGACCCAGTTCAACTGTTATTAATGCAAACCCTATCGCGGATTACGAGGAGTTTTTGGCGGGAATATTGGCGCCAAATTGAGTATGGGTGTATAAAAGGGGCATGGGCGTTTCACTTTTCCTCATTTGGGAAGTCGAGTAAGGAGAGCTCTCAAGTGTTTCTCAAGGTATTCTTCATTAACTTCCTCTTGTTCTTCAATTCTTTTAAGCGTTCATTGCAATATTCAAGCTGTTCTTAGGTTACTTTGGCTGTTTGATCTTTGGGTTAGTGTGTTTAGCTTAAGAATCGTGTTTGTGGTTTTTGATCTTCAAGGGGTAGATTACTAGAGAGTTTAATTGTTTATATGCTTGTTGTTTGGAAAATGTCGAGTGGAGAGTCTTTAGGCAGCTTGGGAGCCAAAATAGATAGTTATGTCGAATCATCGAGTGAAACTGAGGAGGAGGTAACGTACAAAGACTGGTCGTACGAGAACTGATTGAGAAAGGTGTAGTTACCCTGGCCATGTCTCCTCGGGAGACACCTACTGAGGCAATACCTCTAAGATCAATTCCTGCAATTGAGGAGCCGAGTGACTTTCCTTGTACCAGTGAGCCTACCAACTTATTATCCAGGAATCCTGCTAGTCGTATGACTGGGAAAATGCTGAGGGAACTCAGTTGTATGTATAGATTTCCTGAGTCTCTAGAACTCCGAGTGCCTTCGTCGACTGAGAGAATTGATTACAAGGTTCCGGGGTGGATAGGTTTCTACGTTCGTCCGTTTAAAGTAGGATTGAGGTTTCCAATCCCCAGACTAGTCTGGGAAGTGTTGAACCATTTTGAAATTGCTCCGTCTCAATTGATGCCAAACGCATGGAGGATTCTATTGTCGATTGAGTGCTTAGCCTTCGAGTTGGGTGTACTCTTCGAGAGGTAAATGATGTTCTAGAGACATATTACATAAAGGAGCATCTGAAAGAGAAAGGGAGATATACAATGATCCTTCGACAAAGAAAGAAGCCTCTAGTCATTGGATTGCCGACTAATGATAGGGGAAACTGGCAGTCCTACTACTTCTTCGCAAGGGGTGAGGGTATATTTGGTTTGACTGGGGCTGGTCGAATCCCAGAGTTTTGGTGTTTGTCGAGTGAGTGATGTTCTTTTCTAAGTTTAGGTTATAACTGTGGTTTGTGTCTTTGAATAACCAAGGGTTTGTCGTTGCAGATCCTCTTCGAAACAAATCGTTCCTCTCAACTGTTCGCTCCACCTCAAACGTCGAAGCGATTCTATCTTTGCAAGACGACGTAAGGAACTGCAAGGCCATCTAGAGGAGAAGAGATTAAGGGCGACTCCATTGTGGAAGGAAATCTATCAGCGCGAAGGTAAAGTTCTGGCCCTCTCTAACGACGTTTTGGCCGTGATAAACTGTAGGTGGTCGATTCAAAAATTGTATGGGGTGAATAAAAAATATCGAGAGCCCTTAAAAATTGAGGAATTTTCATGCGCAGAGGAGATGATGTCTGGTCCATTCACAGTAGCTTCACTCGACGAAATGAAGAGCAGAAAAAGGTCGAGGAAACTGAAGAAGAGAGAATTAGAGGTCGAAAGAGAAACTGGCACCCAACATCAAGAGATGATTTCGAGTGGGGGTGTCGTAGAAAAAGGGAAGTCGATAGACATTATATCATCTGAGAAGAAAAGGAAGTCTGTCGCAGAGGTGGAAACTGAAGAGGACTCTGATACCCTTATATTGAAAGTTCCAAAGGAGTCGACGGCAATCTCAGACCCTTCAAGCATCGACTCATTCGTTGAGGGTCTTCTACTCCAAGGGGATGAAGTAAGATTGGCACAGATTGGGCCGGCGGAGGCCATGAAAAAAGCCATCGCTCTAAACTATCAAGTGAGTATCTATATTCCTTTTTTTTTTTTTTTTTTTTTAGTTGTCGAATGGTGCTCTGATTTGAATGTCGTAGGCCCTGGAATGTAGCTTGTTCTTGCGGAAAAATGCTGAATCCAACCAAAAGAGGGTCAAGGAGCTAGAGAAGGGTTTATCAGCTGTGAAGAAGGAGTCGTCTGAATTGAGGTCTGGACTGGTCGCTTCGCAGAGAAAGGAGAAAGTTCTCGAGAGGGAGCTGAAGGAAGTGAAGGCTAGCTTGAAGCTGGAAAAGGAAACTGCCGAGTTAACGATTGAAGGTTACAAGGAGGGTTTCAACAATTTGAAGAAGGAGAACGAGTTGCTGTTGGAACAAATGGAGGATATCGCAATCGACTCCATGATGAAGAATAGATACGACTTGATGCAAGAATTCTTGCTGGAAAACATGTCGACTGGAAGCCTGAGAAATGGATCAGGGAATATGAAAGGCGCGCCGCTGGAATTTCCTCGTCGACTGAAGAAGAAGATGTAGAAGTAGGAACAGAGGTAGAGATGAGGAAGGAGGAGGCTGAGCTAAATCCAATCGAGGTAGAAGCGATGATGGAAGTTGAGAAGGACACAGAAGTAGAAGAAGAAAATGTGGCACAAACCGCTGTCCATTCTGAACCGGTGGATGTGGAGGGTGAAGGAGACGTTCCTACCAGCCAACCAGCAACGACGGATGCAGACGGAGCTGACGATTGATGTCGAATTGTTCAGAAATTATCTAGAACTTTTTGATAAACTTGTACTTAGAATTTGTTAGGATGGAACAAGGTTGTAACTTGAATCATTTTGTATATTGAAATGACGAATGGTTTTATACTTCGAATGTGGAGAATGGAACAAGAATCTATTGGATAGTTTTATTGCAATTTGTCGAACAACTTCTACAAATTTTATTTCTCTACTGACAGAATGATAAAACTTGAAAGTAGACTGGTAAATAACTAATTGGCAAAACATCAAAATTACCGGATAAATTTTTTAAGGTGCACCGCATTCCAACTGTTGCGGATTGGTTTCCCCTCTTTGGTTTCCAACTTGTAGGCTCCTTTCCCAACAACTCTAACAATTTGATAAGGGCCTTCCCAATTAGGGCCCAGCTTCCCATCTCCACCTTCCTTCGTGCTCTGGAATACTCTCCGTAGGACCCAGTCACCAGCGCGGAATGTCCTGGTCCTAACGTTTTTGTCGAAATACCTGGCCACCCTTTGTTGATATGTGGCCAGTCGGATGAGAGCCGTGTCCCTTTTCTCGTCAATCGTGTCGAGATTGAAATTCATCAGTTGTTGGTTGCTTTCGTTGTCGAGCCACTGGCATCGTGGTGAAGGGATGACTTCTTCGGATGGAATTACAGCTTCCGTCCCAAATGCTAATGAGAATGGAGTTTCGCCGGTTGAGGATCTTACGGTTGTCCTGTACGACCACAAGACTCCAGGTAATTCTTCAGCCCAGGCGCCCTTTGCTTTCTCCAACCTCTTCTTCATTGTGTTCAAGATCGTCTTATTGGACGACTCTGCTTGCCCGTTTGCTTGTGGAAAGCGCGGCGTCGAGTAATTTAGTCTGATACCCCAGTTCCTGCAGAAATTTTGAAAGTGATGGCTGATGAATTGTGATCCATTGTCGGTCACAATTTCTCTGGGAATGCCGTACCGGCATATGATATTCTTCCATACGAACGTTTGAGCCTCCTTGTCGCGTATTCTTGCGAATGCTTCGGCTTCAATCCATTTCGTATAATAGTCTGTCATTACGAGCATGTAGACTCGTTGGCCTGAAGCGACTGGAAGTTTTCCAACAATGTCCATGCCCCATTTCATGAACGGCCATGGAGACAGGATTGGGCTCAGCTTCTCTGGTGGTAGATGAGGGACCGGTGCGAATCTCTGGCACCTGTCGCATTTCTTTGTGAACTCTGCGGAGTCGAGTCTCATTGTCGGCCAGTAATACCCTGTCGTGTGGGCTCGGAGAGCCAGACTTCTGCCGCCTGAGTGGTTCCCACATTCCCCTTCATGTAATTCAGACAACACATGCTGGGCTTCGTCGTGTGTCAAGCATTTCAAGTATGGTCCCGAGAAGGATCTTCGTAACAGCTGGCCTTCGAATACCACGAACCTTGCAGACTGTCTCTGTATCTTCCTTGCCAGCACTTTGTCTTCCGGAAGTACGCCGTTCTGCAAGTATTCAATGATCGGTGTCATCCAACTGTCGACTGAAGCGATAGCGGCCACATCCGTCTCTTCCTTCCAAATTGCCGGCCAGTTCAGAAATACTATGGGTATAGCTTGTGGTTTGTCGCCCTCCAGAGTCGAACCGAGGGTTGCCAGTGCATCTGCCCGGGAATTTTCGCTTCTTGGGACCTGTTTAATGGAGAATGTGTCGAATGCAGTTCGTAGCTCATTTACCTTCTGTAAGTAAGAGGCCATTGCTTCACCTCTTGCCTGATACGATCCCTCGACCTGGTTGACAATCAGCTGAGAATCCGACGTTACTTCTATCTCCTTCGCTCCCAGTTCCTTGGCCAATAATAATCCCGCAATCAACGCTTCGTACTCGGCCTCATTATTGGTTACTCTGAAGCCGCATTTGACTGCCTGCTGCAGAACGTCGCCAGAGGGAGTAGTGATTACCATACCGAGTCCACACCCCTTTTGTTACTTGAACCGTCAACCATCAATTTCCAAGTTCTTGTCGGCTGGATGGAATTGATTTCCGCGTCAGGTGTCGCCACCATTCCGGGAGCAAAATCAGCCACAAAATCTGCCAAGGCTTGGGATTTGATTGCCGTCCTGGGTTGAAAGTCAATGTCGTGTTCCCCCAACTCAATTGCCCACTTCATCAATCTCCAGATAACTCAGGTTTATGAAGAATGCTTCTCAGAGGATGTGTCGTGTACACTGTGATGGCATGACCTTGGAAATAGGGTCTAAGTTTCCTTGCAGCTGTGACCAGTGCGAAGACCAATTTTTGCATCAGCGGGTAGCGTGTCTCTGCCTCCAACAGCGCTTTGCTTATATAGTAGACTGGCTGTTGACTCCCTGCTTCTTCTCTTACTAAAACTCCACTGACCGCGTGTTCCGAGACTCCCAGATAAAGGTAGAGCCTCTCACAGTCGAGTGGTTTTGATAATAGGGGCGGTGAAGACAAATATTGTTTGAGCTGCTTCAGAGCTTCCTCACAAGCAGGAGTCCATTCGAATTTACTTGATTTTTTTAAAGCTGAGAAAAATAAAAAACTCCTGTCGGTCGATTTAGAAATGAACCTGTTTAATGCCGCTATCCGCCCAGTTAGTCGCATAACATCCTTTGGGGTGGAAGGGGAAGGGATGTCGAGGATTGATCTAATCTGGTCTGGATTTGCTTCAATGCCTCGTCGAGTGACTATGTATCCCAAGAATTTTCCTGAAGCGACACCAAATGCACACTTAGTAGGATTTAATTTCATTCCGTACCTGTCCATGATGTCGAAGGCTTCTTCCAGATGGTTGAGATGCTGTTCTGATTCAACGGATTTCACCAACATGTCGTCAATATAAACTTCCATTGTTTTCCCTATTTGTTGGTCGAACATCCTGTTAACCATTCGCTGGTATGTTGCTCCTGCGTTCTTCAAGCCAAAAGGCATGACTTTGTAACAGAATATTCCTCGATTTGTAACAAAAGCTGTTTTCTCTTGATCTTGAGGATGCATGAGGATCTGATTGTAGCCTGAATACGCGTCCATGAAGCTTAATAACTCGTGTCCTGCGGTCGCATCCACCATCGAATCAATATGTGGTAAAGGAAATGAGTCCTTTGGACAGGCTCTGTTCAGATCCGTGAAGTCGATGCACACCCTCCACTTCCCATTCTTCTTTTTCACTACTACAACATTGGCAAGCCACTCGGGAAACTGTACTTCTTTAATCGCACCGTTCTGCAGTAACTTTTGCACCTCTTCATCAATGATCCGGTTTCTTTCTGGGGCAAACTTCCTTCTTTTTTGTCTGACAGGGGTGTGGTCCGGATCCACATGCAGTGCGTGAGTGATGAGATCCGGATCAATTCCTATCATATCCTCATGCGACCATGCGAACGTGTCGTGCCGTTTTTTCAAGAATTCTATCAGGTCGGCTCGCAGTTTTGGACCCAGCCCCGCTCCTACCAAAGCCTTGTGTTCCGTGAATTGAGGATGAATCTGGACCTCGTCGAGCTTCTCAATATTTGGTAGAGTAGGCTCTGGCGCACTAGGTCCAGACTGTAATTGCTATGCCGGATCTGATTTAGCCTTCAAGGTCGTTTGGTAGCAACTCCTTGACGCCAGTTGGTCCCCTTTTACCTCCTGAATCCCCCATTTAGTTGGGAATTTAATTACCTGATGATAGGTAGACGAGACCGCCCTCATGTCGTGAATCCAAGGTCTGCCCATAATCAAGTTATAGGCCGATGGGCTGTCCAATACCAGGAAAGTAGTCATTTTATTAACACCTGCCACATAAACGGGGAGTCGTATTTCCCCCATAGTCAACTTTTGTTCTCCGCTAAAACCGATTAATACTGTCGTACGCCTATTGATGTTATCCAATGCAGTCCCCATGTCGGTCAGAGCACTGGCAAAGATAATGTTAGCTGAGGAGCCCGTGTCGACCAACACACGTCTGATCATGAAGTTCGCCACTTGAAGAGAAATGACCAAAGCGTCATGGTGAGGGTTTAAATCTTGTGAGTCTCCATCATCCGGGAACCCAATTACCAAACCCGTGGTAATTCCCTCTACAGACATTAGGGTGTGTGAGGCCTTGGTGGCCAATACCCTCGAGTGCCTTTTTGCAGCTGAATAAGTAGCTCCACTAACTTCTGATCCCCCCGAAATGACATTGACAGTGTTATCAATCGGAGGTGGTGGTATTGGAGTTTCTCCCTGTCTGTCTCGTTCATCCCTTCGGGTCATTGTCGCCTTCCCCTTGTCTGTAAGCAGATCTTTCAAAAATCCTTTGTTCAGCAGTTCCAAAACCTCTAGTCTCAAGGCAACACATTCCGCCGTCGTATGACCGTAGTCCCTGTGGAACTCACACCATTTCTTAGTGTCTTTTTTGGATGAACTATCCCTTGCCCTTGGGGGCCATTTCACTTCATTCCCTAATTTCTTCAACACCGAAACCAATTCCCCTGGAGAAATTGTGAAATTGTAGTCTGGAAGTCGAGGCTTACTTGTCGGAAGCTCCTCCCTGTTTTTATATGGCCGTGGACGTCTGTCCATATTTTGTAGAAGGGTCGACGTTCGCCCCTACTTTGGTTCCTCCCTTCGGTTCGGGGGGGGGGGTAGTCTGTTTCGTGTCGCCTGGAAGCAACTGGCCTTCGGTTTGCTTGTGCATTTGTTTCATCAACTCTTCTCTTATTTCTTTTATCCTCTTCCCACCTTATCTCTACTTGGGCTCGTGCCATGACCTGGTCCATTGTGTAGCACCTGAATTTCGTCAACTTCTTGTAGAGCCCGCTGTCATAAAGGAGTCCATTCCTGAAGGCTTCAACTGCTGTTGGCTGATGGAGGTCCGGTATGGTTATTCTCTCACGATTGAACCGGGCCACGTAGCTCCGTAATGTTTCTCCTCTTCTCTGTTGTACTGAGTTAAGGTCGTCCGTCGTTTTTTCCATCCTGCACGAACTTGCGAAGTGTTGCACGAACTTGTCCGCCAGTTCTTGGTATGATTTGATTGACCTGTAAGGAAGATTAATGAACCATGTCAAGGCAGGTCCCGCCAGAGTTTCCCCGAAGCACCTGCACATTCCGGCCTCCCATTGGTTCGGAGACAAACCATTCGACATCATTTGAATTTGTAATGCATGACGTGGTCGTCTGGATCTGTGGTCCCATCATATAACTTCATTTCAGGTGGGTTGAATTTCCTGGGCAACTCAACTGCTACAATTGACTCATGGAAAGGGGTATCTGAAATTGTCCCGGCCCGGCTTTTCCTGATCGGGAGTTTCACCCCTGGTATTCGAGACATAACTGCTTCTTTGAATTCAACCATTTCTCTTCTGATGGAATTGGCCAGTTGATGGGCTTGATCACCAAGAGGGTCTGAATGTAGAGTGGCTGGGGGGTGGTTGCTGTTTGGTTCATCTGACACGGGTGGAGCAGGACTAGTGGGACTACTTCGGTTATGCTGAGGGTCGGATGATAGGTGATCAAGCCTTTGTTGTAAACTTTCGTTGGTATTTCGCATCGTGAGATTTTCTTCTTCCAGGTTTGTGAGTCGTTCCTGGAGCATGGCAATTTGTACCGCTAGTTGATCTGGGATATGTTCGTTGCTTGACGCCATTGTTGATTATTTTGTTGAGACGTTCTACATCTTGTCGATTCACTCGTCAGCCCCACGGTGGGCGCCAAATTGTAGACTCTGATTTCGGCCAATGTCCACAATCGAGATTATCAATTTGTAGGGCGCGAGTAAATCCTGCAAAACAAATAGAACGAATAAGGAGCTTACTGCCCACCGGTATGGTGGAAACCGTAGACACTCCGACGCTCAAGTTAGTGATGGTATCGATCAACGTAAAGTAAACTGGTCAAGGCTTTTGAGTACCTCAACCTTCTGTGATATGCCGTGAGGGCGGTTGTGAATCAGTTTTGACTTTGTAATTGTGGTGGTCTCTTTTTCGATCCCCTGTTGGTGTCTTTCTTTCTTCTTTTATAGGTCTTGGTTCCTCTGTTTATCTGCCCGTTGGAGTTATTATTAATGAGGCTTTCATTCGGATGTTCCATACTCGGTAACTGTTGATCTTGTCTTCTCCCTGAAACCGTCGACTTCATGGTAGTATTTATGAATGCAGATTCTTTCTTCAATTTTGTAACTGGCGTCCGTTGATCTTCTTTATGTTCAACAGGCCTGGACTTTTGTGTATATATCTTCGTATGTGGGCCCAGTTTGCAGATGGGCTTCTAGTCTTGTGGTGTAATGTCGTTTTTGCCCTTAGAGTCAATTTTGGCCCAAACAGGTACCGCCTTATGGTAGGTTGGATTAAATTAAATTTGCTTAAATTGGATACTGCCTAAATGGTCGATGGTAATTCATGCAAATTTATACATTATAATAAGAGAGATTTCTAGATTTGAAATATTAACGGTGGATCCCCTAACCCCGTCATTTTATTTTTAATCTAGGGAAGTGATGAAACACAATATTCATGAATTTAATAACTGATTTAATTATATTATGTGTGATGTTTTGGCTTGTTTATTAAATCTTAACCCTAATGTTTCTTGTTGCATGATCACCAATAAGATTGATGTGGTAAACTTAAAATGAACTTGACGAAGGGATTTTAGGTTTCAGCCTTAGATTCAATAGCTCACGATCTCTTCTTAGAGATTTCATTCCAGGATAGGAATATACCTGTTGTTGAGGTTTTAGCGCGGGCGCATCGGAAGTGCGGTTCGGGCGAAATCGTAACTTTAAAAACTTTTAAAGTTACCAAATAAATTATTCAATATCAAATATGAATAATTCATTAATATTTCACCTAAACATATTTATTCAATATCAAATAATGATATAAATAGATTAGAAACATCGCGAAACTTTTACGAAAAATATTTTTCCGCAAAGTGGCATAAAACGCTTTTTTGTCCGAACCGACCAACCAATACACACGAGGCTACCCAGGTCAGCCCTCATAGTACTTGGACAGTTCATGGGCTGCCCGAATAAAGAACAAGTAATGTTTATCTCTATATCAATGACACTACTAGTCGTATTAAAATATGTAATAATTGTTTACAAAGAACAAATAACTATCCAATAGTCGCAAGTTCTGATATCAAATATCAAAACAATCATTAAAAAATATTTTAAATAACTAGATGAGAGATCTGATATACAATACCTATAGTTGTCGTATTGTGAGAATCAATATTCTCTACACACAACTATACATATCTCATTTCTTTAGTTTTATAATTTGCCGTCAACTATTCACAACAATTGTAAATAATTGATTAGCAAACTGTGTCAGACACATTATCTCTAAAGGTCACTAAAACCAAGAAACGTCATTATCAGATAAACAAATACATAATGGGGTTTTCTTAATGCCAGTCAAGAATCTCGAGATATGAACTAATTCACGTCAATTCTTACTACAAAAGAAACTATTCTCTCTAGACTATTATATCCTAAAACGAATATCTATTTAGATTATCTATCGTGACTTAGAAACTAAGTCACTAACCATCTTGATTTTTCAAGAAAATCGGAATAACAGTTCCCGATGGTTTTGACTAATCTAACAATATCCAAGCCTATTCTAAATCTAGAACATATTTAGAAATCTGCAACCATAAGGAAAGTCAGAAAACATATGCAAATAATATGCATGCAGTGGATTAGAAGTTTAATTCTATCAACAATATAGAATAAGGAAAATATACGCGGTAATTTTCATAATATTACACACTGCCTTAGTTATGGATTTTTAACCCAGCAGTGCCTCCCATTACTTTACATAATACCGTAATCCCCAACGGAAAACGGCTTTGGCACGTTCAGGATTTTCATTTTCACTTGAATTTATCTCTTATCATATAAGTTCTACCAGCGTAAATGAACTACCATTAGCCATAACTGCACATCTTTGGCACGATACAACTACAGCATCAGGAAATCATTTGCATCTGTACTGACAAGGCGAACCAAGAAACAAGTATTCCTAATACTAGTTACTTTAATGCCTTATTTAAGCGGGGATATTCCTAAAGAGGGTTACTCTACATCAAATGTAGATTTTAATCTAGATCAATTTCTCAATAGTTTAATTCTACCTGGGAAAACATAACTTAACTCAACCATTAAATCTCCGTTATGTTTTTTCGTTAGTGTAGAACCGAAAAATTAAGAAACATCTAAATTACATGCATGTGTAAATATCAAAATTGGATTATATATCATATATCAAGAATGACAAATGTAATGGATGAAGGGTCAGACCTGCTCTGATACCAATTTTGTTGGGGTTTTAGCGCGGGCGCAGCGGAAGCGCGCGGTTCGTGTGAAATCGTAACTTTAAAGCTTTTAAAGTTACCAAATAAATTATTCAATATCCAATATGAATAATTCATTCATATTTCACCTAAACATATTTATTCGATATCAAATAACGACATGAATAGATTAGAAACATCGTGAAACTTTTACGAAATTTTTTTTTCCGCAAAGTGGCATAAAACGCGTTTTTGTCTGAACCAACCAACCAATACACACGGGGGCTGCCCAGGTCAGCCCCAATAGTACTTGGAAAGTTCATGGGCTGACCAATTCACTATTTGGACAGTGGACACCCGGTAAGAACAAAACTCACATGGTAACGCCGTTTTTCACCGTTTTCGCGTATTTAAACTCCGAAACAATTTTCGGCAATTGTTCCAATGCCCAAAACACATCCAATACATTTATAAAACATACTTTTCACCACCAAAATCACATAAATTCCAGATCTGATTTGGCAACTAAAAATATCATTTTTCATGCTTTAAATCTAAATTTTTAAACATTAATCATATTAATAATTACACCAACCAAAGTAACCACAAATGAAGAACTCAAGAACAATTCTAGGAGTTACAAGAGTGGTCATAACACTCTAGAATGACAACAAATCATCAAATGAAAAAATTGAACTAATATTACAATAATATTATCCAATCTAACTTCACACATGCATCTAGCCTCCAAATCCATCATCCAAATCAAAAAGCCCCAAAATATAAGAAAGGAAGAAACACGATAACTTGTCTAGATGCTCAAGAACAAGAAACAAACTTTCTAAGTTTAAGAGTTATGAAGATTACCTCTAAATCTCATAATTTCCTTTAACTTTTTCTTGATTTCTTCACTTTCTTCCTTGTTTCTTCAAACAAATTTTTGGGTGCTTTCTTACTTGAGAGGTTCAGCCATGTGAGCTTTCTTACTTGAGAAAATAAAATTTTCTAACTTAAAAAATAAGGCCAAACCAACTTTGGAGGGGTAAAATGGTTATTTGGTCATTTTAATCAAATTAAATAATAATAAGCTTTAAGTTAACAAATCCAATTTGTAAACTTTAAGGTAAATAGAATCAAGCCACATGTAACCAATAATAATCAAACATATTGCATAACATTTATGTAAAATTGAAATAATTTAATTATCTACATATTTAACATTTAAACAACAAAATAATTAATCAATACGATTATTATTATATATGTATTTTTATTTATATTAAATAACAAATACATATATTAATGACATGTGTCAAAGTCTCATTTAACAAATAATTAATATGTATCAAATCAAATTTTGTATCAAATACAAATATAAATACACAATAATCATTGATTGACCGAAATGCCCCTAATGCATGTATTTTCATTAAACCATTTAAACGATTCGCATTAACTCATTTAACCCGGTGAAGTATTATGAATAATCTATATTATTCATAACGCGTTGCTCAAGTGCTCAACGAGTACACTTCATATTGTGGGACTCTCTAAGTTTTATCCGTCACAAAATCCAATTTCGTGTCTATAATTCACAAACTCGCAAATTATGACGACCACAGATAATCTTGCTAAACTATGTAAGTCGAGGTCATTGTATACGTATAATGCTTCCGTCACAGGCTATTAATATTACACCGGGGATATAGATAAGAACGTCAAATCCATAAGGTATAATATAGTCGACTTTCAAATTTATGATCTCTAAATAACACTCAGAACTCGCTTCCGAAGTATACCACGACGATGGATTTACTAGATCGAAAATACGTATATGATACCTATGTTCTGTATGTTGGGGTTTTGGGCGATGGGCGTAGCGGAATCGCGGTTCGGGTAAATTGTAATTTAAAACTTTTTCAAATTACCGAATAAATTATTCATTATCTAATATGAATAATTTATTCATATTTCACCTAAACCTATTTATTCAATATCAAATATCAACATAAATAAGGTTGAAACGTCGCGAAATTTTTACGAAAACCGTTTTTCCGCAAAATGACGCAAAATGTATTTTTGACCGAACCGACCACCCGACACTTATGGGGACTACCCAGGTCAGCTCTAATAGTGTCAGGGCAGTTCATGGGCTGCCCGAACAGTGACAGATTTACTACTTGGGCAGCCGTCACCCGGTTGACTCAAAAGTCACCCGGTAACACCATTTTTGTCCGTTTTCGCTTATTTCAACTCGGAAACAATTTTCGGAAATTGTTCCAACACTCAAAATACATCCAAAATATTCATAAAACATATTTTTCATCAAAAAAATCAGATCCATTCCAGGTCAGAAACAGAAAACGAAATTGCCAATTTATCATGCTTTAAATCCAATTTTTCAACATTAATCAAATAAATCTCAACACCAAATCAAGTCACCACATATGAACAACCCAAGAAAAATTCTAGGCATTACAAGAGTGGTTATAACACTCTAGAATGGAAACATGTCATCTAATGATCAAATTGGCCTAATATTACAATAATATCAACCAAAAATACTTCACACATGCATAATACTTCCATTTCCATCCACCACAACCAAAAACCCCAAATTTTATAACAAAGAAGAACCCCTAGATCTCAATAGATCTTCAAGAAACATGAAACTAAATTTCTAAGCTTAGGGAGTAGAGGAATTACCTTTAATCCTTTATTTTCCTAAGCCTTTTCTTTGATTTTCTTCTTTGTTTTCACTGGATTCATCAAACAAGCTTGAAACCCATTTCATATTTGGTGTTCTCGGCAATGGATAATGAAGAAGTGAGAAGACAAAATTTTTTCAATTAAAAAATAGGTGTGACCGAATTTTAGGGCATTTTTGTCCAATTAAACAATTTAATCTAATTGAATAAATAATAAGCTTTTTAGTGGCCAATCAAATTGACTTACATTTAGCTTAATAAATTCATGCCATGTAAACCAATAATAATTAGACGAAAATCATAACATTTATGAAAAAGTTTAATTAATTAATTATTTAAATATTTAACAATTAAATATCCAAATAATCAATTAATATAATTATTATTATGTATGTATTTTTATTTACAATAAATAACAAATACATATATTTATGGCATGCGTCAAAATCTCATTTGAAAAATAATTAATGTGTATCTAATCGTATTATGTATTAAATATAAATACACAGTAATTACGATGGACCAAAAATGCCTTTATGCATGTGTTATCGTTTAACCGATTAAATGATTCGAATTAACTCACTTAATTCGATGAAGTATTATGAATAATTCGTATTATTCATATCGCATTGCCCAAGGGCCCAATGAGTACACTTCATATTGTGGGACTCTCTAAGTTTAGGTTTATCCGTCACGAAATCCAATTTCATTTCCATAATCCACCCACTCATAGATTATGACGACCACAAATAATCTCGCTAAACTATGCAAGTCGAGGTCATTGCGTACGTATAATCTCTCCATCATAGGCTATCCATATTATACATGGGGTATAGATAAAAAACCTCTAACCATTTCGGTATAATATAGTTGACTTTCAATTTACGATCTCTAAATAACACTCGGAACTGATTTCCACAGTTATACCATGGCCATGGATTTACTAGATCGTAAACACGTGAGGATGCTTATGCCCTGTACATAGGACTGACGGATCATTTCTTGATACACACTATATATCACGAGCATCAGTCCACACCCAATGAACTTGCGGAGGTCTGATCATGAATAGATCGTTGACGTGACTGCCATCAAAGTGTAGAGGATAACTCATATATCCCACTGTGGTATCTCAAGTCAGAGGACCACTATGCTCGCTCAACTCGAGAAGATTCCTATTAACAAAGGTGTATAATCTATTAGGAAATCTTCAGTGAGTCGTTTAATATTTATTAAATAAATACCTACATGTCTATAAGAGTCTCCCGAGACTCATGGTTCATTGGGATAAACAATCAGACCAAGTCACGATATAAGACTTGTACTGGTCTCAACAGATTTTACTAACCGACCCGTGTTAGTAAATCTTGACCAGAAATTTTATTTAAGGATATACATCTTATAGTGTGCTTCCCAATGTCAATTACAAACTACGTTGTAACTGCATACTATATTGTAAATCCCAGGGTCTTTGTCTAATATACACGTATCACTAAACCAGATTTAGTTTCGATCTAATTATAATTAGATATCTAATCGTAATTTGATCGAATAACTGTATAAAAGACAAAGGTGCTACAATTAAATTAGTAATATTATGGAAAACAAAATTGCTCGTATTTATGATTCAGGCATAAGTACGATTCGGATTGGCACTCTGAGCACCAGCCCTAACAATTTCTCCCACTTGCTCTAGTGCCAATCCATGGTATCCTATACACATCTTAATGTGTATCGCATACTCATGGCCGTCAAGAGCTCACCTAGCACTCAAGAGGTAGGCAACAACAAGTTAGTCTGCTTTAACAAATTGAGTCCGTCCAACAAACTCAATCGTTTTCCTTAGCCAACATCATTCATATTTTGTAGAATCCAAATTCTACATTAATATTACTCAGACGCTACATCAGTATTGTGCTATAGCTACTGAGTTGTCTATGTATTTAGAGATCAGATCCAAATACTATGAGACAACCGCAAGCACTACTGTAATATAAAAACTTCTAATCTATAAGGTCATTATGCAACTTCATAAGTCAATACTTTAAAAATTGCAACTGATTCCACTAGTTCAGTAGAATCACCAGTGACACTCCCACTGCATCTTTTCTGACTTTATATGACATAGACCATCTAATGTCATAATTAGGATCAAAACTAATCTGACGTTATGGTTACATACTAAATTCTCCATGAATCAGAAACTCGTTATTAATATCTCAAAGATCACAAAGAACATGTTTCAAAACCCATCATAAGGTCTGTAACATATCAAAATAACTCGTAACAATTTCGATTAAATTGATATCTTTAATCGCACATAATATAATATTCATTACGTCATCATCCTATGATGCATAATATTGACTAGACATTCTAATCAATTTTACTTTCGACAAAGGAATCATCCTTCACGAAAGATGAATACTATATATATAAAAGACACCTTAACTGTCAAATAGTTATACTAACTGTCATACAGATAGTCTTACTGTGTCCTTTATTAGATCATGTCTAATACGCGACTAATTGGAGTATTTCACAAGTCTCTTGTTTTATATCATATTTATAAAACTTTATATTAAATATATTATAGACTACTCACACTGCTTACACGGAGAAAAGAAGACTTAAGTAAACGTTTTACTTCACTAACATCTCATTATTACTTTAATAATGATAATGTAGTCATGATATATAACACTAGAAAGAAATCTGTACGCTCTCACTGACCCTACTATCAAAAGTGCATTTTCCGTTCTTTGATAAAATCAGACAATCTGATTGTATCAAAATTAAAGAACACAGATTTTCAAAAAACTTATATGAGTCTACAATAGGCTCTATAAGCTAGTATATCAAACTGTGATCTTAGCAGAATGCAAACTCTAGGGCCATTCTAGAATAAACTCTTCAAACAAAGAAATCACGACGGATCTCTCATTCGAAGAAATCACTCAAGAACGCCACTTTGCATTCTTTAGCCAAAATACATAGTTTAATATCAACATTAACCAACAGATCTTTAATTATTCAATCAGTGCGACTAGAGACAAGCTTCCTCAGAATCTACAATAGACTACTGAGTATAACTTTTCTCACAATCATACTATAAAGGTCAAACCTTTATCAAGCTCACTTTGTTTTTTCTGCGCAAACAATTTGCATATTTTATGAACGATTCATAACGAAAGCTTAATCAAGTTCAAAACTTGATCATAGTATGCCACAAACAATCTTAGATCTATGGTTCAATGCTAACTTCCGAAATAGATATCAAATATCCCTCCCACTATAAGTTATAGGATAATTTTCTTCGATAAGAAAACAACAGAATCATTAAGTATCAAATACTTTGCAAATGATTCTGACATCCTATTGAACTTATGTGGAAGTGGACTAAGGGTCTTTTTATCTTATTAATTATGTAGTTCTATTACAATTTATCATTCTCACATTTGACTTCAATAAGTCAAGTCTTTTCTACAATGGTCAACATCCGATGTTACACTTCAAGTAATAAAATAATTTTATTACTCGAGATCGTAGAAAAAATATTCTATCAAATAGAATACAATATTCCATTAAATAGAATAAATGATAAACCTTTCACTCGTACCTCCGAGGCGCAAGTACTTTCAATTATATAACAATTATACAAAAGAAAGTTTCAAATCTCAAACTTTTCAAGATTCGAATTTTCTACTATACATATCATATATGTAACTGTAAAAATGAATGGAACCTTAATTAAAGAAATGAATTAGTGTAACTGGAGCATAACCTCAAGAGTTTTGAAAACTAATTTGGTAACACTCAATATCAACGAATCAAACCATATAAGATTCAATTACTCCCACTGACCAATTCCATCAGGATGGAATCGTGGAAGTTTAATATTGAGTAAGAATCTCATTCATAAATAAACTTAGAACTAATTGCCATAAATTCATATGTTTGATCATATCAAACATCTTTGAACAATTCAAAGACTTATTATGAATTTTATAGTTTTCAACACTTCAAATAGAATATCTTTGAACCATTCAAAATACTCTATCCTCGTTTCATCAGAAAACATATTGAAAGTTCTCGAACCATTCAAGACGTTCAATATATTTTCTTTTAGAAACACGTAACCAAGTCATGACTAATCATTAACTAAGTTACAGAGTAAAGAAAACTATCTAAGGCAATTACTAATTCATTAAACTACATACATCTAATGTATTAGTCTAATAAATCTTGTGGTCCAATAACGATCATCGGTTAAATGAGATTTAATCAGATCCTGAATACAATATTCATTGAATGGATAAGGATATATGGTGTGATCTCGTATCAGACCATCCTTTACCATAAGGAATAAACATCTAATGCTTTTTGTGGGAACACACAGGAAATCTGGGGCGACGCATGCTGTCCCGGGCTCGCGGCCCGGTCGGGAGTACGGAGTAGTCCGCGGGGGACTAAACCGGAGAGTAATGGAGTCGCCACCCGGTGTGAACCGGAAAAATGAGATTTAAGGTCGCACTCACCCCTCGCAAGGGAAGACCTCAAACCGTTGGGTTTGGAATGGTCCCTTACTTATGTCACTGATGAGCGGAAAATATATCAATATTTACCACCCCTTTAACTTAATATTTTGTTTAGTTTCTCGGGTTTGATGAATGTTTTGATGTGTTTTATTTTATTTTGCAGATAAAATAATATCGGGACTCAATGAAATCATTTAGGATGAAATATGGATCAAATAAGGGCAATTATTGGACTTGATATATTAATTTTGGAGATTGGAAATTTGAAAGGGCGTTTTGACGAAGTGCAGTTTTGGAAATTCCAATTTTGCACATCTGTCGTATGTTGGGCATAACGTTTTACTCAGATATCGGAATGAGCTGATTCAAGTTCCAGATTAAAGAAGACTCAAAGATCTACAACTTTGAAAGAGAAAATATTTTCGAATTCTGAATATTTCATGACTGAAATTGATGAACCATCCAGAAGTGTGTGGAGTGTAATTATTAAAAGTCATTATCAATCATTTTCAAAGCAAAATATTAATTAATTAATAATTAATAAAAATTATCAAATCAACACCAAACAAGATAAGAAATTATTGGAGCAATTATGGATTTGGTGGAGTAATTAGTGGAGAAATTAATAATGTAATTGGTGGAGAAATTGATTGATGATTTGATGGTGGCAAAATTTTGCCTATAAATACCAAGCCATTTCATTTGTAAAATTCATATTTTCTTCTTTGAAATTCTTAATGAATAAATAAGAAGATTGTATCTAGTTTGTTTATTTTTAGTTTTCAGTAATTAATTTTCAGTTTCGCACTTTCTTTCTTTACTTTTCAGTTTTTACTTTACGCAATTTACTTTTACGCACAGTACTTTTCTTTCTTTAATTTTTCAGGTTTTACTTTTCAGTAATGAGGAGGTAATTTCCCAAGCTAGGGTGAAAGGTAATTCTTTTACTGTTACTAATTAGATTAATCTCCCTTAAAAATAATATATTCACTATTTAAAATACTGATTAATAAAGGATACCGCTATATTGGTCGGTTGGCAATTCAATTTAATCTGGTTTAAACCTGACTAATCAAGGATACCGCCAGATTGGTCGGTTGGTAAATTTATTTTGGTACCGCCTTTATGGCTGGATTATGGACAAATATTACCGCCTATATGGCTGGTTGGACTTAATTTGACTTAATCAGGATATCGCGAGATTGGTCGGTTGGTAAAATAATATCACAAGTTTATATATGATTTTATGGGAGATATCTAAATTAGTAGTAGTAAAAGTAATTCCTTTTACCTTAGCATTTTATTTTATTTTATTTTACTTTTCAGTTTTTACTTTATGTCTTTTACTTTTCAGTATTTTTACTTTATGTCTTTTACTTTTAAGTTGTTACTAGCCCTAGTTATGTGTTAGTTATCTGGGGTTGTGATGAATTCTAATATCACCGGTTTATAAGGGGTGTTTTATAGTTTGGGTAATTTAAGGTTTACTTATTAAGTCTTAAGCTTAATGCTTCTTGTTGTCTGATCACCAATAAGATTGATGTGGTAAATCTAAAATGAACTAGACATAGGGATTTTAGGTTTCAGCCTTAGACTTAATAGCCCCGATCTTCCTTGAGGATAGATAACCCTTTAATAGATTTCCTTACAGGATAGGAATATACCTGTCGGGCGGGGGTAGCCATAATTGGAACTTACACTTAATGAATCCAGATAATTTGGTTGACATAGACATATGGTTCAATTGGGTTAAACTGGGTATTTGTGTCTGACCATCGACAGAGGCTTTTGCATAATTTAGTGTTCCAGGTTAGTAAACTGATTTATTACACAAACATAAAATAACCACTTCATCTTTTAAATGATATAGAATGATTCACAACCTTAGATCTTTGTGTCTTTTGTATTTTCTTTAGTATTTTCTTGTCTTTTTTATTTATTATTTATTTAGCAACGCCACAATCAACCAATCAATCAAACAATCATTCTCTTCTTCATTTAATTAGATATTTGTAAATAAATAGATTCAACAATTAATAACAACAGTAGGAATTAAGTCCTCGTGGGATCGATATTTTTATACTACTTGAACGATACGTGCGCTTGCGTTATACGTGTGTGTTTACGCCGGTCAAGTTTTTGGTGCCGTTGCCGGGGACTTATATTTCTTGAGTTGTTTAATTTGAAGCTATCCAATTTACTGTATCTAATTTTCTTTATCTTTATCTGTAATTTTTATTTCTTTATTGTATTTTCAGGTGATTGAAAAATGGAACACTGGGAGATTGAAAGATTACGAGCTTTACAAGAAGATACACCCCAAATCTGGGAGCAACAGTCCGGTTTTCTGAGGCCTGTTGTCCAGCCCAACAATTATCACTGGATGCCAGAACCAAGCAATACCACATTTGCTCAACAGAATGCAATGGAGAGATGTGAGATATGTGACGGTAACCACCCAAGTAATTATTGCGAGTACAACTACAATCCAGGGTGGCAGAGCTATCAAAATCCTTCATGGTACGAAGAACCATCATACTTTCCATCTTATCCACCATCCACCTACTATCCTCAACAAAAACCAGAACCATCAGAGGAAGAACAATTGATTGATATGCTCAAAAAATTTCCAAGAAACGAGACGGAAAGTTGGATACAATGCTTGAAACAAGCCTGAAGCAACTTGAAAGTATTCAGAGACAATCAGAATTCATTCAGAGGATGACAGATCAAATGAGACAATTAACAGAAAACCAGAACTACATACCTCAAGAACCAGTTTCAGATGACACTGATGAAGCCTTCAAATACCAATCATTTCACAATGACACTTCAACAGAGGAGGAAGCTGAGCAGTATCAACAACCAGAGGTATCAGTTCAGGAACCCGAACCGGCAAAGTCTCAATTTGACTTTTATTATTCAGATTCTGACGAGGATGAAGCTGATCTATTTGTACCAACTGCACCAATAACGGAGGATCAAACATTCAATCCTCAAAATAAAGATCTTGGAGCATGTTTTACCATGATGTTTGAAGAAGATCTATCTGAACCATCCATTCCAGTCGTATCAGAGGATGAAGACCTAATGTCAGAAACATCTTTGCATCCTCTGGTTGACAATTTTGAAGCATGTATTTCACAGATGACAGATGAAGAGCTGAATACAAAAATTTTAAAATTCATCTGTGAAGAAAAGGTAGAGCAAGAAGCAGAGCAAATGGAGGAGCAAATGTCTGACCTTAATAAAGATCCAGTGCATTCAGGAGAAACATCGCTGTTTTGGGGAGTACAAATTAAAGATATCAACCAGAAGCTTGACAGAATGGAATTTCCATTCCAAGTCAAGCACCATATAAGACCTCCTGATTTTCTTTCTTTCTTTGCAGGAACCACTGGAACAACAAGGAGCAAAAAGGTGGCACAAGCACTGAATGGGACAAAACTCTTTTTGCCACCTTACCGTTGGAAGAGACCCTTCAAAAGCAACGCTCACGGGATTGTTTTTGATCGGACATCTAAAACGACATTGAAACCTCCTTAACAGATGAATTTCAGTCACGTCTGGCTGAAGACGAAAAATTTAGCGCTAGCAGGGAGGCAACCCATGCGATTTGTAATATTTGTTTTCATATTTTGTGTGAACTTTTTAATTTGGTGTGTTATTTTTGTAGGGAAGGCATAAACGAAGTATTTAAGACAGAAGGAATTGTGTTTTGCAATCAAGATTGAGAAACAATTCATTTGCGATGGCTGAGTAAGGAATGAAATCTTGAGACACATCCTAATGAATTTATACTACGCGAGTGGCGTATTGCGTACCACAATTCTGTTGCCTTAATTATTGCTTTGATTTTCTTTTCTTTTGTACTTATCTTTATTTTCGCCGACAAGATTTATACTTTTTTGACTTTTCACGATTATTTTAACGTTCATCTAATAATTGTCATTTGGCAGATACTAGTGCAATTATTACTCACCCATTTTCAGGTTCTATAAATTCAGCTCGTCATTTCTCTCTTCTCTTCGACACATCCAAGTACACATCCAAATAAGAGAGGAGAAAATGGAAGCAACTTCACAGCAGCGAATCAAGCGTATTTGTGTTTTCTGTGGATCCAATTCTGGTAATAAACCAGAATTCATCGAGGCTGCAAAGGAATTGGGGCGAGTCATAGCGGAGCGAAATATGCCCTGGTATATGGCGGTGGCAATCTTGGATTGATGGGAAGTATTTCAAAAGCTATTCAGGTGGTGGCGGTCATGTTTTGGGAATCATTCCAAAACCTTTGGCGGACGAACACTTAATCGGACAAACAAATGGAGATGAACGCATCGTATCTGGAATGCCCGAACAAATTCATGAAATGATCAATACGGCAGATGCGTTTATTGCATTACCACCAGAGGACTTGGGACGTTTGAGGAAATGTTTACTGTAGCATCATGGCACACTTAAATATTCATCGGAAGCCCATTGGGTTACTTAACATTGAGCATTTCTTCGATTTTTTGTTTGTATTTCTTGCAGAAGCCAAAAGACATGAGTTCGTCACCAATCAGTGCATGATATCTTCCTGACTGCGACAAAGGCTGAAGAATTAATTGACCAAATCATAGCCTTTGAACCAAAACTGGACCCCATTCTCTCCAAGTTGGACTGGACAGACAACGATCGTGGTAAGAAGCGTAAACTGGACATAGATCTTAATCGGTAGTTCAACTAACCAGGTACGATTTTCTAAACTCTTATTCTACTGTTTAAGACATTAGGGACAATGTCTCATTTAGGTTTGGGGGAGGGAATTAGTTGATCAGTACATTGTTTTTAGTTTGTGTGTTATTTTTATTTTTAGTCCAAATTTTTTTCGAAAAATACAAAAAAATTGAAAAATTTTCAAAAATTACAAAAATATTTTGCGTTTTTGCGTTTTTTATTTTTGACTAAAAAGGTGAAATTGGTAAAAGATAGCTGAGTAAGGAGTTTCCACCCTGATACGTATCTCAAACTATTTCGAACCAAGTTAATTTTTGTTTATCATTTTGAATTATTTAATTTGTGAATTCTCCTTAAAACTGACTAAAAATGAATCTTCATATGTTTAGTTAACAGATATTATCAACATATATAGTAACATACGGACATGAGCTAAATTGAAAAGTTTGTAGTATTCAGTGCTCTAGTTTAATTGGAGGAGCATCTCAAAAAGCAATGGAGTAAAAAAAAAAAAAAAAAAAAAAAAAAAAAAAAAAAAAAAAAAAGTCTGAGATCCGAGTTATTAAGTCTGTAAGGGTGTTTTTAACACCTAGTGCCCTAAAGCCAACTGGTTTGGGAGTCACTGGCCCAAAGCTCGTTACATGGATCAAAGATGCTGCAAAAAATATATTTATATCTGAAGTCTGGGTAATTAAGTCCGTAGGGGTGTCTTAACACCTGGTGCCCTAAAACCAACTGGTTTGGGAGCCACCGACCCAAAGCTCGTTACATAGATGGAAGATATTGTATATAAATAAAAAATAGAGAAAAATCAAAGAAAAAATCAGAAAAATGAGAAATTATTCCATTGCTGCAAAAAGATGTTAAATCTGATAGAACTTTAGGACAAAAATATTACTCTCTATCAACTGCACTTATGACTGTTGTGGGCAAAAATGAGTTGTTTAATATTTTGTTGGCTGTGTATATGGAGAATGGTAAAAATAATCGGAGAATTTACTTATTCGGTAATTTAGAATGAACAAAACAACTAGTAATTTGGAGTAGAAGTTTCACCTGATTAGTCCTACTTCTTTATTCTCTTTTCTCTTGTCTTTTTACTTTTGTGTGCATTAGTTTTATTATCTTTTTACTTTTGTAAAACGTTTGTGGGTATCGTTGCTGTAAGCCCTCACGAGACTATAACTCGTCCACTAGGGACACCTAGGGGTTTAAAGGCTTGTTGCATATGCTAAATGCAACCGTGATCCCTACGAAAGTGGCTTAGTTTAATTTTAATTGTTTCTTGTATTTTATTTTATTGTTTTGCTCGAGGACTAGCAAAATGTTAGGTTTGGGGGTGTGATGAGCGGAAAATATATCAATATTTACCACCCCTTTAACTTAATATTTTGTTTAGTTTCTCGGGTTTGATGAATGTTTTGATGTGTTTTATTTTATTTTGCAGATAAAATAATATCGGGACTCAATGAAATCATTTAGGATGAAATATGGATCAAATAAGGGCAATTATTGGACTTGATATATTAATTTTGGAGATTGGAAATTTGAAAGGGCGTTTTGACGAAGTGCAGTTTTGGAAATTCCAGTTTTGCACATCTGTCGTATGTTGGGCATAACTTTTTACTCAGATATCGGATTGAGCTGATTCAAGTGCCAGATTAAAGAAGACTCAAAGATCTACAACTTTGAAAGAGAAAAATTTTCGAATTCTGAAGATTTCATGACCGAAATTGATGAACCATCCAGAAGTGTGTGGAGTGTAATTATTTAAAGTCATTATCAATCATTTTCAAAGCAAAATATTAATTAATTAATAATTAATAAAAATTATCAAATCAACACCAAACAAGATAAGAAATTATTGGAGCAATTATGGATTTGGTGGAGTAATTAGTGGAGAAATTAATAATGTAATTGGTGGAGAAATTGATTGATGATTTGATGGTGGCAAAATTTTGCCTATAAATACCAAGCCATTTCATTTGTAAAATTCATATTTTCTTCTTTGAAATTCTTAATGAATAAATAAGAAGATTGTATCTAGTTTGTTTATTTTTAGTTTTCAGTAATTAATTTTCAGTTTCGCACTTTCTTTTCTTTACTTTTCAGTTTTTACTTTACGCAATTTACTTTTACGCACAGTACTTTTCTTTCTTTAATTTTTCAGTTTTTACTTTTCAGTAATGAGGAGGTAATTCCCAAGCTAGGGTGAAAGATAATTCTTTTACTGTTACTAATTAGATTAATCTCCCTTAAAAATAATATATTCACTATTTAAAATACTGATTAATAAAGGATACCGCTATATTGGTCGGTTGGCAATTCAATTTAATCTGGTTTAAACCTGACTAATCAAGGATACCGCCAGATTGGTCGGTTGGTAAATTTATTTTGGTACCGCCTTTATGGCTGGATTATGGACAAATATTACCGCCTATATGGCTGGTTGGACTTAATTTGACTTAATCAGGATATCGCGAGATTGGTCGGTTGGTAAAATAATATCACAAGTTTATATATGATTTTATGGGAGATATCTAAATTAGTAGTAGTAAAAGTAAATCCTTTTACCTTACCATTTTATTTTATTTTATTTTACTTTTCAGTTTTACTTATGTCTTTTACTTTTCAGTATTTTTACTTTATGTCTTTTACTTTTAAGTTGTTACTAGCCCTAGTTATGTGTTAGTTATCTGGGGTTGTGATGAATTCTAATATCACCGGTTTATAAGGGGTTGTTTTATAGTTTGGGTAATTTAAAGGTTTACTTATTAAGTCTTAAGCTTAATGCTTCTTGTTGTCTGATCACCAATAAGATTGATGTGGTAAATCTAAAATGAACTAGACATAGGGATTTTAGGTTTCAGCCTTAGACTTAATAGCCCACGATCTTCCTTGAGGATAGATAACCCTTTAATAGATTTCCTTACAGGATAGGAATATACCTGTCGGGCGGGGGTAGCCATAATTGGAACTTACACTTAATGAATCCAGATAATTTGGTTGACATAGACATATGGTTCAATTGGGTTAAACTGGGTATTTGTGTCTGACCATCGACAGAGGCTTTTGCATAATTTAGTGTTCCAGGTTAGTAAACTGATTTATTACACAAACATAAAATAACCACTTCATCTTTTAAATGATATTAGAATGATTCACAACCTTAGATCTTTGTGTCTTTTGTATTTTCTTTAGTATTTTCTTTTGTCTTTTTTATTTATTATTTATTTAGCAACGCCACAATCAACCAATCAATCAAACAATCATTCTCTTCTTCATTTAATTAGATATTTGTAAATAAATAGATTCAACAATTAATAACAACAGTAGGAATTAAGTCCTCGTGGGATCGATATTTTTATACTACTTGAACGATACGTGCGCTTGCGTTATACGTGTGTGTTTACGCCGGTCAGTCACTTGTAATAAAAGGATTTATGTAATAATTTAACCAGGCTTAAATGACATTTATTTCCAAAAATATCATGCTTCTAAATTCATATGCATACATCAACAAGTTCATCACAACATGCAACATCACAAGGCAATCTCATGAACATATTTCAATCATATGATGTGGAAAACTAAGAACAACATAATCATGCTTGAGTACTATCTCATGAACCTATTAACCAAATAACATGCTAACAGCCTAATCATGCTTGAATACAATCCCGAGAACACATAGAATGGATAAATGCAGGGATACAAATAATACGGTTGGCTATATAACACAAGAAAGATCAACCAAGTGGCAATTATGCATGAATATGATAAGACAGACTCAGTTCAGTGTGTGCGCGTTCGTGTAGCGTTCGTAAACGCGTTCGAACGAAGATGAAACAGAATGCTCACGTTCGAGTAGCGTTCGTAAACGCGTTCGAACGGAAATGAAATAGAATGCTCGCGTTCGTATGGCGTTTGATAGCGCGTTCGAACGGAAATGAAACAGAATGCTCACGTTCGTATGGCGTTTGCAAACGCGTTCGAACGGAAATGAGACCTGATGCATGATAAGGCAAAAATGCATGCGCGTTCGAGTTGCGTTCATAAACGCGTTCGAATGGGAACAGACCTGATGCATGAAATGGGGCGCAATACATAAACAACAAAATAAAGGGGCGCGGCGAAGTACTGCCGTAAAGGTTGCCTTTTGAGGGCTCTTGATCTCTCAAAGAGAGGACCTTTAGACCAACATACTAAGCCCATGCGCGTCACATCACATCATGCATACAAACATAAAGACAATCATACTATTCTAAGTATGTCCGATTGAACGTGTCTTGCATCCAACCGAACACACATCAACCGGCGCGGCAAAGCATCGTGGTAAAGGGCTTTAGCCCCTCCCCATAGGGGATCTCACATCGCACTTACTAAACCCATGCGCTCGGTTGAATCATGCATACGAAAATAAAGACAATCATATCAAACTAGGTATGCTCGATTGAACGTATCTCGCATTCAATCGAACACACATCAATCGGTGCGACAAAGCGTCGTGGTGAAGGATTTTAACCCCTCCAATTAGGGAACCTTTCATCTCACTTACTAAGCCCATGCACTCGATCATATCATACGGGAATAAACAACATACAAGATTTAAATGACAAGAAATAAATAAACCAAAGCAACGCCACACAAGAGAATGTGCCGTTTACTCAAGTGGTACGTGGAGTTGTGTCCCATGTACAGACCTCACTACCGTCCATTCGGATTCGGCTACGGAATTTACGTCTGGGTTTCCATCCTATATACCACAAGAGACGACACTCTTCCATTTCATTCAAGCCACAACATGCTTCCATAAACGACTCTCATGCGAATAGAATTCAATAATAATAATAAAAAAACGAATGTAAACTAATGAAAAGGTACCCTCAGGTCTAACCTTTTAAATCATCTCTCGGATGTACGGTACACGATCGTCGGAAGGGTGGATGCTCCGCGACTCTCCCGGTTCACTGGTTCACTGTTCTCGTTCGTTGTCTTACTGTTTTGAGTCGTCGTTCTCCGTCTTTTGCTATTGTTTCCTTGTGGTTTCGCTGCCTTTTCCTCTTTATCTTTTGCTTATTGTTTTTTTGGGTGTATTCCTCCTGTAATTTTTATGTGTGTTGTGTATGAGTTAGGGGCTAGCTAGCTAGGGTTGAGAAGGTTGGTGAAGGGTTCTTTTTATAGGCAAAAGGGTTGGGCTTGACAAGGAAAGAGATTTGGCTAATTAAAGAGGGATTTGATTTGGTGTTGGACAAGGAAAGCAAGGGATTTGATTTGGTTTGGTTTAGGAATATAATATTTTAAGTTTGAGAATAATCTTATTAGATTGGGAATATAATTGGTTGATTGATTTTAATTTGGTATGATTATATTTTAAGTTGGTAATTGTTTATTTTATATTTGGTATATGTTTTATTTAATTATTTAATTAATTTAATTATTATCTTATTTAGTTAATGTTTTAATTAATATTTATTTATTTAAATTGGGATGTGTTTTATGGGCTTTGGGGGGCTAATTGGGCTGGATGTGAGGCTAGCAGCAAAACCAGAATTACCGACACCGTTCGAACGCTTCCTCGAACGCGGAACGAACGCCCGCAATCCGTTTGACGTTTGAACGTAAACACAAACGTAGCACGAACGAAAATAGTGAACCTTGTTTATTCTGAATTTCCCCTTCCAATGTCCGTTTCCCGTGACCTCCGTGACTTAAAAGGTAGTTGTCTCCAAATAAGACTCCTCATCGGGTTAATATGCAAGAATGCAGTGCCTATAGTCGCCCCCACTTTGATGGGACTTGTGTAATGTGTAACAGTGACAATCCTATCAAAGTTATGCAATGCATTTTCACTTACCTGGCTCGCCAGCTGCCACTTGACTTTCCATGTTTTGAGTTGATTTGGGTGGTGAGGTGCTGCGACCCCTGGTTCATTCCCTAACCGTGCTCTATATTTAGAGCGCCATTTTCGGCATCTTTCGTGTACTGTATTGAGATGCGGCTTTATTCCTCCGAGCTTTATTCCCGAACTGTTGAGATGAGGCTTTATTCCTCCGAGCTTTAATCTCGAACTGTTGAGATGAGGCTTTATTCCTCCCGAGCTTTATTCCCGAACTGTTGAGATGAGGGTTTATTCCTCCCAAGCTTTATTCCCGAACTGTACTGACATGAGGCTTTCTTCCCCTTGAGCTTTGTTCTCAAACTATACTGATATGAGGCTTTCTTCCTCTTGAGCTTTGTTCTCAAACTTATACTGATATGAGGCTTTCTTCCTTTTGAGCTTTGTTATCAAACTGTATTGAATGCAGGCTTTTTTCCTGAACTGAACTGAATGTGGGCTTTTATTCCCGAACTGTTGAGATGAGGCTTTATTCCTCCCGAGCTTTATTCTCAAACTATACTGACATGAGGCTTTCTTTCTCCCGAGCTTTATTCTCGAACTTATACTGATATGAGGCTTTCTTCCCCTTGAGCTTTGTTCTCAAACTTATACTGATATGAGGCTTTTATTCCCCTGGGCTTTGTTCCCGAACTGTACTGACATGAGGCTTTCTTCCCCTTGAGCTTTATTCCCAAACTGTGTTGATATGAGGCTTTATTCCTCCCGAGCTTTATTCCCGAACTATTGAGATGAGGCTTTATTCCTCCCGAGCTTTATTCCCGAACTGTACTGACATGAGGCTTTCTTTCCTTGAGCTTTGTTCTCAAACTATACTGATATGAGGCTTTCTTCCTCTTGAGCTTTGTTCTCAAACTTATACTGATATGAGGCTTTCTTCCTCTTGAGCTTTGTTCTCAAACTGTATTGAATGCAGGCTTTTTTCCTGAACTGAACTGAATGTGGGCTTTTATTCCCGAACTGTTGAGATGAGGCTTTATTCCTCCCGAGCTTTATTCTCAAACTATACTGACATGAGGCTTTCTTTCTCCCGAGCTTTATTCTCGAACTTATACTGATATGAGGCTTTCTTCCCCTTGAGCTTTGTTCTCAAACTTATACTGATATGAGGCTTTTATTCCCCTGGGCTTTGTTCCCGAACTGTACTGACATGAGGCTTTCTTCCCCTTGAGCTTTATTCCCAAACTGTGTTGATATGAGGCTTTATTCCTCCCGAGCTTTATTCCCGAACTATTGAGATGAGGCTTTATTCCTCCCGAGCTTTATTCCCGAACTGTACTGACATGATGCTTTCTTTCCCTTGAGCTTTGTTCTCAAACTATACTGATATGAGGCTTTCTTCCTCTTGAGCTTTGTTCTCAAACTTATACTGATATGAGGCTTTCTTCCTCTTGAGCTTTGTTCTCAAACTGTATTGAATGCAGGCTTTTTTCCTGAACTGAACTGAATGTGGGCTTTTATTCCCGAGTTTGTAGGCTTTCTTCCTGAACTGTACTGAACGTGGGTTTTATTCCCGTACTGAGCTGAATGCAGGCTTTCTTCCTGAACCGTTACTGTAAGGTGGTTCATTCCCGAACCGTTACTGTGAGGTGGTTCATTCCCAAACCGTGCTTCTATTCTTGGAGTGCCATTCCCGGCTTGTTCATTCTTGAACTGTCCATTCCCGGACCATATCTCCATTCTCGGAGTGTCATTTCCGACTTGTTCATTCTTGAACTGCCCATTCCCGGACTATATCTCCATTCTCGGAGTGTCATTTCCGACTTGTTCATTCTTGAACTGCCCATTCCCGGACTATATCTCCATTCTCGGAGTGTCATTTCCGACTTGTTCATTCTTGAACTGCCCATTCCCGGACTATATCTCCATTCTCGGAGTGCCATTCTCGATAAAACTGATCTGATGTAATATGGGCCTCGCCCCCAGAATGCCATACCCGGCAATGCTGATACTGATGTAATGTGGGCCTCGACCCTGGGACTCATTCCCAAACTGTGTTTGATGTGGGCCTCGACCCTGGGACTCATCCCCAAAACTGATGTTGAAGTGGGCCTCGGCCCCAACTGCTACTGACATGGGCCTCGCCCCCAGACTGATGCTGATGTGGGCCTCGACCCTCGGGATTCGTCTTACTGATACTGATGTTGAAGTGGGCCTCGGCCCCAACTGCTACTGTCATGGGCCTCGCCCCCAGATTGATGCTGATGTGGGCCTCGACCCTCGGATTCATTCCAAAATTCTGCTGATGCGGGCCTCGGCCCTGGGATTTATTCCCTGGATTCATTCCAAAATTCTGCTGATGCGGGCCTCGGCCGCAGAATGATGTGGGCTTCGCCCTAAACTGATATTGATATGGGCCTCGCCCCAAGACTGATACTGCTGATATGGGCTTCGCCCCCAGACTGATACTGCTGATATGGGCCTCACCCCCAGACTGATACTGATATGGGCCTCGCCCCAAGACTGATACTGCTAATATGGGCCTCGCCCCCAGACTGATACTGCTGATATGGGCCTCGCCCCCAGACTGATACTGATATGGGCCTCGCCCCAAGATGATACTGATATGGGCCTCGCCCCAAGACTGATACTGCTGATATGGGCCTCGCCCCCAGACTGATATTGATATGGGCCTCGCCCCACGACTGATACTGATATGGGCCTCGCTCCCAGATTGATACTGATATGGGCCTCGCCCCAAAACTGATGCTGAAGTGGGCCTCGGCCCTAACTGCTACTGACATGGGCTTCGCCCCCAGACTGATACTGAATGTGGGCCTCGACCCTGGGATTCATTCCCTTGGGATTCATTCCCAAAACTCTGCTATTGTACTGTTACTGCTTTTGGTTGGCTTGCATTTGACGCTTTCTCTTTTTCTCATCTGAAACCTGTTATTACAAAACAGAACAAACACAAAAAGGATGCGAATATGTTACGTGTATGCATGCATGCATGATTGGGTTTCCTATCTCGTTGGGTTATGTCTTTTGCCGGTACTCCTGGTGGCTGCTTGGTCTTTTGACAAGTCTGTCCTCTTCCCTAACCAACATGTATCTATGATGGCTTTCAGAATACAAGGGTTAACATGATGTATGTATGCATGGGGTGCGTGAGATGCATGTAACATATAATATACTAAATCAATTAAAATTTTCACACAAATCGGCATGTTATCATTTTAGAATCTTTCGGGCTAACTGTCATAAGAGTGAACCCGTCCCAGTTTAAATGGCCCAACGAGTTCATGTCTTATGGCAAAGAGCCCAATTAAATCCAAATGATAATATTCCGAACACAATCATAAAATGGCCCATTGTTATTTAGAAGCCTTTTGGCCCAATCGTCATAAGATGTGTTCTTGTCCCAGTTTAAATGGCCCAACAAGCCCATATCCCATGATAAATGGTCCAAATGGATCCAAACAACGATGTTCCCAAACAAAAACATAAAAGATGATGCAAACATGACATAATAATTTTTACAAAGTGGCCCATCAACATTTCAGAAGCTTTTGGCCTAATAGTCATAAGGTGTGAACTTGCCCCAGTTTAAATGGCCCAGCAAGCCCGCCTTTCTGACAATAGTCCAACTGCATCCAAATGAGGATGGTCCACAAGCACATATTCAAGGAAATAATTGTTACTTTAGCCAACCCGGTCTATAGGTGGGTTAGTAAGAGTATAGACAAAGGCTCTCACCGGCGAAGGATGGCCCACAACTAGGTCTCCCCATTCAAGGGTTCGAGCGACCAAGTGAGCGCACCCTTTTTTATACACTAAGGTACGTGCTAATGAGCTATGGTGTGTGACAGACTGTCAAATGGATTTCCCGTTGTAGATCCCCAGAGGGAAGGTGGAGCGAGGCTCACTTAAATACCCAAGCCTCTTAGGCTCTTATCGCTTGTTGTCAGGAATAAACAACGAGTCCTCCAAATTAGTCCATCACAATAGGCTACGAGTAGATGGCTATCTAGGTGCCTTCACAGCTTTTCCTTCTAGAAAGGTAGTGAATGAAGGAAGACACCAAACCATCACCTAGCCTAAAAATGCATTTGATTAAACCCTCACTTTATCCACTATAGACACGGTCAATTAAAACATAAATCCAAACATCACAAGTCAATATTTCGGGGCCAATTCTCTATCCCCAGTGGAGTCGCCAGACTATGGGAACACACAGGAAATCTGGGGCGACGCATGCTGTCCCGGGCTCGCGGCCCGGTCGGGAGTACGGAGTAGTCCGCGGGGGACTAAACCGGAGAGTAATGGAGTCGCCACCCGGTGTGAACCGGGAAAATGAGATTTAAGGCCGCACTCACCCCTCGCAAGGGAAGACCTCAAACCGTTGGGTTCGGAATGGTCCCTTACTTATGTCACTTGTAATAAAAGGATTTATGTAATAATTTAACCAGGCTTAAATAACATTTATTTCCAAAAATATCATGCTTCTAAATTCATATGCATACATCAACAAGTTCATCACAACATGCAACATCACAAGGCAATCTCATGAACATATTTCAATCCTATGATGTGGAAAACTAAGAACAACATAATCATGCTTGAGTACTATCTCATGAACCTATTAACCAAATAACATGCTAACAGCCTAATCATGCTTGAATACAATCCCGAGAACACATAGAATGGATAAATGCAGGGATACAAATAATACGGTTGGCTATATAACACAAGAAAGATCAACCAAGAGGCAATTATGCATGAATATGATAAGACAGACTCAGTTCAGTGTGTGTGCGTTCGTGTAGCGTTCGTAAACGCGTTCGAACGAAGAAAACAGAATGCTCACGTTCGAGTAGCGTTCGTAAACGCGTTCGAACGGAAATGAAACAGAATGCTCGCGTTTGTATGGCGTTTGATAGCACGTTCGAACGGAAATGAAACAGAATGCTCACGTTCGTATGGCATTTGCAAACGCGTTCGAATGGAAATGAGACCTAATGCATGATAAGGCAAAAATCCATGCGCGTTCGAGTTGCGTTCGTAAACGCGTTCGAAAGGGAACAGACCTGATGCATGAAATGGGGCGCAATATATAAACAACAAAATAAAGGGGCGCGGCGAAGTACTGCCGTAAAGGTGGCCTTTTGAGGGCTCTTGATCTCTCAAAGAGAGGACTTTTAGACCAACATACTAAGCCCATGCGCGTCACATCACATCATGCATACAAACATAAAGACAATCATACTATTCTAAGTATGTCCGATTGAACGTGTCTTGCATCTAACCGAACACACATCAACCGGCGCGGCAAAGAATCGTGGTAAAGGGCTTTAGCCCCTCCCCATAGGGGATCTCACATCGCACTTACTAAACCCATGCGCTCGGTTGAATCATGCATACGAAAATAAAGACAATCATATCAAACTAGGTATGCTCGATTGAACGTATCTCGCATTCAACCGAACACACATCAATCGGTGCGACAAAGCGTCGTGGTGAAGGATTTTAACCCCTCCAATTAGGGAACCTTTCATCGCACTTACTAAGCCCATGCACTCGATCATATCATACGGGAATAAGCAACATACAAGATTTAAATGACAAGAAATAAATAAACCAAAGCAACGCCACACAAGAGAATGTGCCGTTTACTCAAGTGGTACGTGGAGTTGTGTCCCATGTACAGACCTCACTACCGTCCATTCGGATTCGGCTACGGAATTTACGTCTGGGTTTCCATCCTATATACCACAAGAGACGACACTCTTCCATTTCATTCAAGCCACAACATGCTTCCATAAACGACTCTCATGCGAATAGAATTCAATAATAATAATAAAAAAACGAATGTAAACTAATGAAAAGGTACCCTCAGGTCTAACCTTTTAAATCATCTCTCGGATGTACGGTACACGATCGTCGGAAGGGTGGATGCTCCGCGACTCTCCCGGTTCACTGGTTCACTGTTCTCGTTCGTTGTCTTACTGTTTTGAGTCGTCGTTCTCCGTCTTTTGCTATTGTTTCCTTGTGGTTTCGCTTCCTTTTCCTCTTTATCTTTTGCTTATTGTTTTTTTGGGTGTATTCCTCCTGTAATTTTTATGTGTGTTGTGTATGAGTTAGGGGCTAGCTAGCTAGGGTTGAGAAGGTTGGTGAAGGGTTCTTTTTATAGGCAAAAGGGTTGGGCTTGACAAGGAAAAGGATTTGGCTAATTAAAGAGGGATTTGATTTGGTGTTGGACAAAGAAAGCAAGGGATTTGATTTGGTTTGGTTTAGGAATTTAATATTTTAAGTTTGGGAATAATCTTATTAGATTGAGAATATAATTGGTTGATTGATTTTAATTTGGTATGATTATATTTTAAGTTGGTAATTGTTTATTTATATTTGGTATATGTTTTATTTAATTATTTAATTAATTTAATTATTATCTTATTTAGTTAATGTTTTAATTAATATTTATTTATTTAAATTGGGATGTGTTTTATGGCCTTTGGGGGGCTAATTGGGCTGGATGTGAGGCTAGCAGCAAAACCAGAATTACCGACACCGTTCGAACGCTTCCTCGAACGCGGAACGAACGCCCGCAATCCGTTTGACGTTCGAACGTAAACACGAACGTAGCACGAACGAAAACAGTGAACATTGTTTATTCTGAATTTCCCCTTCCGATGTCCGTTTCCCGTGACCTCCGTGACTTAAAAGGTAGTTGTCTCCAAATAAGACTCCTCATCGGGTTAATATGCAAGAATGCAGTGCCTACACTTTTTGTGATAAAATCTCATAAAACACCGTTCTAAGTTATTTAGTTAACCGAACATTTTCTTAATGTTTATCTTTACATTAATGACACTACTAGTCATCTTAAAATATGTAACAACTGTTTATACAGAACAAGTAACTATCCAATAGTCACAAGTTCTGATATCAAATATCAAAACAGTTATTAAATATTATTTTAAATATCTAGACTGGAGATCTGGTATCCAATACCTACAGTTGTCGTATTGTGAGAATCGATATTCTCTATACACAACTATACACATCTCCTTTCTTAAGCTTTATAATTTGCGTTCAATTATTCACAACAATTGCAAATGATTGATTAGCAAACTGTGTCAGACACGTGACTTCTAAAAGTCACTAAAAGCGAAGAAACGTCATTAAAAGATAAACAAATACTAAAGGGATTTTCTTAATGCCAGTCAAGAATCTCGAGACATGAACTAATTCATGTCAATTCTTACTGCATAAGAAACAATTCTTACTAGACTATTATATCCTAATCCAGATATCCATTTAGATTACCTAATTGTGACTTAGAAACTAAGTCATTAACCATCTTGATTTTCCAAGAAAATCGGAACAACAGTTCCCGATGGTTTCAACTAATCTAACAATATCCAAGTCTACTGTCTTTCTAGAACCTTTTCTAGAATTACGCAACCATAAGTAAAGTCAGAAGACTTATTCAAGTAATAAACATGCAGTGGATTAGAAGTATAATTCTATAACAATATAGAATAAAAGGAAAACGAAAGCAGTATTTTCCATAAAATTACACATTGCTTAAGTTATGGATTCTTAACCCAGCAGTGTCTCCCACTACTTTACGTAATACCGTAATCCCCAACGGAGAACGAGAATTCAATAATTAAATCGAATTCCATAGTGAGAGTAGGATCCCATGAATATATTTCGACTCACAGCTTTGGCATGATCTCGCCTACGTATATTCATTAGGTAGACAACTCATTGTCAATCACTCACTAGTGACTCCTGGTTTTGGTCCTGACCGTTTCTCGTTATGACAGCTTTGGCACGTTCATAAGGAGGCATATCAATACTACACTTGTCAATAACAAAATCAAGCTACCGATGTAGTCCTGACAGCTTTGGCACGTTCAGGATTTCCACTTTCACTTGAATTTGTCCAGTATCAATATACAACCGATATGGATAATAATTCTATAACCTACACCTTCACAGCTTTGTCACGATCTCGGATGCAGTTATAGAAAGATATCCATAAACCGTACTGACAAGACGGACCAAGAAACATGTATCCAATACACATTACTTTACAGCCTTATTTAAACGGGGATTTTCCTCAGGAAGCTATACTCTACATCAAATGCAGAATTTTAATCTAAATCATTTTCTAAACAATTCAATTATACCTTAGAAAACATAACACAATTTAACCATTAAATTTCCGTTATATTTTCCGTTAACGTAGAACCAAAAAGTAAAGAAACATATCTAGATTACATGCATGTGCGAACATTAAAATTGGATTAAATATCAAATATCAAATATCAAGCATGAATAATGTAATGGATGAAGCATCAGACATGCTCTTATACCATTTTTGTTGGGGTTTTGGGCGATGGGCGCAGCGGAAGCGCGGTTCGGGTAAAATCGTAATTTAAAACTTTTTGAAATTACCGAATAAAATATTCAATATCTAATATGAATAATTTATTCATATTTCACATAAACCTATTTATTCAATATCAAATATCAATATAAATAAGGTTGAAACGTCACGAATCTTTTACGAAAACCGTTTTTTCATAAAATGACGCAAAACACGTTTTTGACCGAACCGACCACCCGACACTTATGGGGAATGCCCAGGTCAGCTCCAATAGTGTCATGATAGTTCATGGGCTGCCTGAACAGTGACATTCATTGTTTGGGCAGCCGTCACCCGGTTGACTCAAAAGTCACCCAGTAACACCGTTTTTGGCCGTTTTCGCTTATTTCAACTCGGAAATAATTTCTGGTAATTGTTCCAACACCCAAAATACATCCAAAACATTCATAAAACATATTTTTCATCAACAAAATTAGACCCATTCTAGGTCTGAAATAGAAAACGAAATTACCATTTTATCATGCTTTAAATCCAATTTTTCAACATTAATCAAATTAATCTCAACACCAAATCAATTTACCACATATGAACAACTCAAGAACAATTCTAGGCATTACAAGAGTGGTCATAACACTCTAGAATGGCAACATGTCATCTAATTATCAAATTGGCCTAATATTACAATAATATCAACCAAAACTACTTCACACATGCATAATACTTCCATTTCCATCCACCACAACCAAAAACCCAAAATTTTATAACAAAGAAGAAACCCTAGATCTCAATAGATCTTCAAGAAACATGAAACTAAATTTCTAAGCTTAGAGAGTAGAGGAATTACCTTTAATACTTTATTTTCCTCAGCCTTTTCTTTGATTTTCTTATTTGTTTTCATTTGATTCATCAAACAAGCTTGAAACCCATTTCATATTTGGTGTTCTCGGCAATGGATAATGAATAAGTGAGAAGACAAAATTTTTTCAATTAAAAAATAGGTGTGACCGACTTTGAGGGCATTTTTGTCCAATTAAACAATTTAATCTAATTAAATAAATAATAAGCTTTTTAGTGGCCAATCAAATTGGCACACATTTAGCTTAATAAATTCATGCAATGTAAACCAATAATAATTGGACAAAAATCATAATATTTTTGAAAAAGTTTAATTAATTAATTATTTACATATTTAACAATTAAATATCCAAATAATCAATTAATATAATAATTATTATATATGTATTTTTATTTACAATAAATAACAAATACATATATTTATGGCATGTGTCAAAATCTCATTTGACGAATAATTAATGTGTATCTAATCGTATTATGTATCAAATACAAATACACAGTAATTACGATGGACCAAAAATGTCTCTATGCATGTGTTATCGTTTAACCGATTAAACAATTCAAATTAACTCACTTAATTCGATGAAGTATTATGAATAATCCATATTATTCATATCGCGTTGCCCAAGTGCTCAACGAGTACACTTCATATTGTGGGACTCTCTAAGTTTAGGTTTATCTGTCACGAAATCCAATTTCGTGTCCATAATCAACCCACTCATGGATTATGACGACCACAGATAATCTCGCTAAACTATGCAAGTCGAGGTTATTGCATACGTATAATCCCTCCGTCACAGGCTATCCATATTATACATGGGGTATAGATAAAAAAACGTCAAACCCTTTCGGTATAATATAGTCGACTTTCAATTTACGATCTCTAAATAACACTCGGAACTGATTTCCAAAGTTATACCACGGTCATGGATTTACTAGATCGTAAACACGTGAGGATGCCTATGCCCTGTACACAGGACTGACAAATCATTTCTTGATACGCACTGGATATCATGAGCATTAGTCCACACCCAACGAACAGGCGGAGGTCTGATCATGAATAGATCATTGACGTGACTGCCATCAAAGTGTGGAGGATAACTCATATATCCCACTGTGGTATCTCAAGTCAGAGGACCACTATGCTCGCTCAACTCAAGAAGATTCCTATTGACATTGGTGTACCATCTATTAGGAAATCTTCAGTGAGTCGTTCAGTGTTTATCAAATAAATACCTACATGTCTATACGAGTCTCCCGAGACTCATGGTTCATTGGGATAAACCATCAGACCAAGTCACGATATACGACATGTACCGGTCTCAATGGATTTTACTAACCGACCCGTGTTAGTTAATCTTGACCAAGAATTTTATTTAAGGATATACATCTTATAGTGTGCTTCCCAATGTCAATTACAAACTACGTTGTAACTGCACACTATATTGTAAATCCCAGGGTCTTTGTCTAATATACACGTATCACTAAACCAGATTTAGTTTCGATCTAATCATAATCAGATATCTAATCGTAATTAGATCGAATAAGTGTATAAAAGACAAGGGTGCTACCATTAAATTAGTAATATTATGGAAAACATAATTGCTCGTATTTATGAATCAGACATAAATACGATCCGGATTGGCACTCTGAGCACCAACCCTAACACTGTACACAAGACTGACAGATTCTATCTGATACTCATAAGATATCATGAGTATCAGTCCACACCCAACGAACAGGCGGAGGTTTGATCTAAATAGATCGGTGACGTGGCTACCATCAAAGTGTGGAGGATATCTCATATATCCACAGTGGTATCTCAAGTCGAAGGACCACTATGCTACTCGACTCGAGAAGATTCCTATTGACGTTGGTGTACCGTTTATTAGAAAATCTTCGGTGAGTCATTCAGTGTTTATCAAATAAACACCTACATGTCTATACGAGTCACCCAAGACTCATGGTTCATTGGGATAAACCATCAAACCAAGTCTCGATATACTACATGTACTAGTCTCAGCAGATTTTACTAACCGACCCGTGTCAGTAAATCTTGACCAGGAACTTTATTTGATAATATACTTGTAGTAGTGACTCTTCCCAATGTCAATTACAAACTAATTTGTAACTACGCACTACAAAATATATTATCGGGTCTTTGTCTAATATATACATATCACTAAATCATATTTAGTTTCAATTTATTCATAATTAGATCGAATATGTATATAAAGCAAGAAGTACTACCATAAATAAGTAATATTATGGAAAAATGAATTGTTCGTATTCATGAATTGGACATAAATACAATCCAGATTGGTACTCCGAGCACCAACCCTAACACCTATCGGGCGTGGGTAGCCATAATTGGAACTTGAACTTAATGAATTCAGAGTTTCTTAATTAACATAGGAATATAGTTAATTGGGTTACTTTGGGTGTTTGCATCTGACCATCGGAAAAGGCTTTTTCATATCTTCGTGTTCTAAGTTAACAAACTAATTTATTACACATGTATAGGAGAATCAATTCATCATTAGAGTAATATTGGGCAGATTCACAACCCTAGATATTTTATTTATTATTAATTTCCTTTGTTTCTTATTTTGTATTTTTATTTATTTATTTAGTTAATCCACATTCAACCAGCGAACAATCTTTTCCAACCTCAATTAAATACCTGTAAACATTTAGCATCAATAATTAATAACATTGTGAGAAATTAATTCATCGTGGGATCGATATTTTTATACTACTTGAGCGATACGTGCGCTTGCGTAACGTGAGTGATTTCACTGATCAAAACACACTTGACACAACTTCTTGAACTGGGTTAATTTCATACCGGTGTCAATACCGACATTCATACCGGTCTACCCAGGGATTATATAGTTATGGTAACCGGGCTAGTTTCATAACGATATCCATATCTGTCTCTATATCGGTTCATCTCTGAGTTAAACATAGCTAATGGAACCGGGAAGCAACCATACCAGTCCAATACTAGACTCCAAACTAGTCAACACTTAAAATTTTTTTTTTGTGCTCAGTGACCTGAAGAGAAAAAACGAGTAAAAAAGTTCAAAAGTTTGGATGAATTTGATTGAGTCTATTTTATCATTTTGGTGTCTGTGAAGGGTAATTCATCAAAATTTCTATTGAGGCACCAAATTTCCGTCAGAATTTGTATACGTTTGAGATTGTTTGCATGCTTGTTTTCTTATTGTCTTAGTTATGATTTCCTTATTCCAAGCATTTTAGCTTTAGGTTTTCTTTGAATTGAGTCTACATATTTGCTAATTCTAACTCGCATTACTTTATTTGTCCTATATTAGTTTCTTTTTGTTTATGCTAGCTTGAAGATTACACATTTTTGTGAGCTTCTTTGGTAAGTCATGTTCATATTATATTGAGTGCAAACACGAGTGGAGTGGAGTGATACGCATTCGAGTGCAAACACGTGAGCGTGTGAGATTATGAGGTTATATAATTGTGTTCACATATTTGTTACTTTTAATCTGTTTGTTGAAGTTTTGAGATGGCAGGTACTAGTTTGACAGTGGATGAGAAGCTTGAGGCTTTAGATAGGAAGTTTAAGGATATGATTGAGAATATGAATACTACATTGGAGAGGTTGTCAAAGAGCGTTGATAGTATACAGACAGGCAGTGTTCTAAGAGTACCACCACCGCGAAAATTTCCACCATTTTGAGTACTATTAGTGGAGGATGAAGTCGAAAATGATCCTGATGGTTTTGATGATTTGGAAGACTCTATTGAGAAAGAGAGGTATAGGCCCATGAATCATAGGCAATAACAGAGACATGATAAAAAAAGATATGAGGTTTGATATACATAGAGGATTTGATGACAGACGTGAGGATTATGACAGAGAGGTTATGGTAGACATGGTGACGTTGATGGTGATTTGAACAGCATCAAGATCAAGATGCCAAACTTCCGGGGCAAGAATGATCCTGAAGCGTATTTAGAGTGGGAGAAGAAAATCGAGTTGATTTTCAAGTATCATTATTACTATGACGAGAAGAAGATCGATCTGGAAGCCATAAAATTCATTGATTATGCAATGATTTGGTAGGATCAGGCTGTCACCAACCCAATGAGGAATCATGATAGAACAGTTCAGATATGGGAAGAACTTCTTGGTCTCATGGGAAACGGTTCATACCCAGCCATTACTGTCGAGAGTTTTATTAGAAACTACAACATATGTATCAGGGGGCCAAAAGTGTAAATGATTACTATACTGAGATGAAGGTTGTCAGGCTGTCACACATGTAATCCATGGATGTATTTTATCGTTTAGTGTAAATGTAGAAATACATTATATATTTAATTAAATGAATTAATTGATTAAAAGGTTAATTAATTAATTTATTAATTGAATGTACTTTAATATATATAAGTATGTGTTATTTTTTATTATGACATGTGTTATATATTAAATTGTGACATGTGGCTTTTGTTTGCTGTTAGTGGGATTATGCATTTTTTTTTATTTTTGAAATAAAAAATATATATTTCCTTGCACCAAAAACCCAAAATTTCGTCCACTACCATATAAAAAGGGGGTTGTTCATTTTCTTCTTAAAAATTGAAAACCAAAAGCCTTAATAGTAAACCCTTGGAAAGAGAAAAATTGGAGGAAGCAAAATCAAAGCTTTAGCTTAAGGATTTTGGAAAATTAAGGTACGTTTCTTAATCCTTTATTAAGGAAATTGTTTCATTTGCTTTGTTTGAATACATGAGATGTATCTTTAGTTTTTTCTTCTATTGGATATGGGTTTTACTTGTTGGTGTTGATAAAATCTTTGTGGAGTCAATTCTTTGGTCACATGGAAAAAGATTCAACAAATCTTTTTGGTAAGTAATTAATGCAATTGGTTGGCATTAAATGTTTGCATTAAATGCAATTAGTTGGCATTAAATGTAATTGGTTGACATTAAATGCAACTGATTGGTATTAAATACAATTGGTTGGAGTAATGCAAAATCTTACCTATAAATAACTCCATTGGTAAAAGCTTAAGGCATCCCAAAATTTTATGAGTTTCTTTCATTATTGATAAAGAAAATCTCTAGAGTGATTTGAGAAAATTGAGGTGAGATTGTGTCTGTGTAAAAAAAGTGTTTGAGAGTGATTAAAAGAAATAGAGAAACAAAAATGAGAGAAAAATTTTGTAGAATTTTTCTTGTATGTGTGTGTGTATTTTTTTTTTTGTAATCCTTAGGAGTGAGTGTGAGTTAAACACTTGTGTGCTCTTGTAATTAAGGATTTTTCCTCTTATTATTCAACTATAGTGTGTAACATTCCCAATTCGGGAATATTACCGGCAAACGACAGAACCCCACTGTCTTCTAAGCCTCTGACTGAAACCAGAAATCAACCATATATGCAAACATCCTCATCAAGTAGAATAACTGTGTGAAATATTAAACATGACACGTACACAATCCAGATAAGAAACAACCACACATATATACATAGATTTTACATCACAGAAACTCAAAAAAACTACATTCTATATAATGTAGATACAACATGATGAACCCATAAAACTAGTGATTGCAGTGTTGCGCCTGTTTTGGATCCATGCCTCTCAGAATACAACATTGGCTCAATAAGAAAAAGGTCATGCAAAACCTGGAGAGTGAGTGGGTGAGTCCTAAAGAACTCAGTGAGTGGAGCTATAAAACTAGAAAATAAAACAGTATTAGATATACTCATATTCAGAACAATATCTTTCAAAATTCTTAAATCATAAATAAGAGTTTTTCCCTTCCAAACTTTTGAAATCAACGAAGAAAACATCAGTATCATCATCAGAAACGTCATCGGTCAATCTGTACATAATCGTGTGGTCTTGGGGCGTTGTACGCACAGTCCCCTAAGCCACTAAACCAGACAACAGTGGTGCTATCAGTGCCACCAACCTGTCTCTGAAATATCCAGGTCTAGGGGCGTTGTACTCACAGTCCCCCTAGCCCAATACCCAAGATCTAGAGGCATCAGTCATCTCTAGTCCTGCATCCCGTGTGCACACTTCTATATCCGGTATCAATACCGATACCCATCAATACCATGTCCGTCAATTCCATATCCGTCAATTCCATATCCGTCAATTCCATATCTGTATTAAGTTACATCTGAGGTGAGTTTTTCCCCCATGCCATTAAAATCATAAATCCATATATATTTGAAATCATTTTCATCATCAAAGCATTTATTAGAAACCAAGCTTCATAAAAGCTTAAACCATATTTCTCGTTCACATGAAATCATCATTTTAAATAAAATAAATTAATTAATGATTTGGAAAATCATAACCAAAACCACATTCAAAACTTTGAAATAAGTACTCCACTCACAGTGCTATGGCAATTCAGAAGCGGTATGCGGTGTAGGTGACCTCCGATTATCCTGACGTCGATATAAAGTCAAAACAACGTTAGTTTTATTTCTTTACTACTCAGAATATTTTCATATCACATGAAAGAATATGCAATGCATGGACACTTAATCTACTGGAGTGTTGGAGATATATATGGTATCTATGAATTTTACGAGCTTAGGTTTGGAGTTGTACAAATGCGGTAGTGGAAACTTATATTTTTCTATTCGCTATAAAAACTCACTGCTTGATATCTAACTTTGAAAATTCACTGTGATTAATTGGGAATGAATCTGAAGTTGAAATTTTACTAAAATGGTCCATAATGTATCTAGTTTATGTAGGTTTTTATGGTTCTCAATTCCGATACCAGAAACTCAAGTTATGGACTGAAGTTTAGAGGTTGTACAACTAGAAAAACTGGGCACAGAGGCAGCAGATTGCCCGACTTCAAAATTTTGGTCTAATCTCATCTTAAGTCCAAAATTTCTAAATTTTGGATATGTTACTCTCCTATGGGACCCAGAAATTTACACTTCATCAATCAGACACCACAAACTTGACTTATATATAAATATTCACAACCTGTCCATAATTTGTCTTCATCAAACTTACTGCCCAACACCACACAAGCTACAACCATGACAAATACATCACAAAGCATCCATTCCACTCTTTAACACTATCTGATAACCAAGTCATAACCATAATAAATATACAACATAACATCATTTACACTCTTCTTCAACATCACATAACCATTTATAAACCCAACTTAGTTTCACACTTTGTAATTTCACAATTTGGGGGTTTCACATACCCTTCAATTACCAACTCAAAAACCAAAAATTTATGACTAAACACGAGCTACCAATATCTTTCAAGCATCAATTTATCAAAAATCTAGCAAAACCAAAATTGGGTTTAACTTTTCTCACCTTAAATCAAATTGTTGCTTCACCATTAGAGATCCTTAAGCTCTTTTTCATTATTTCTAGGCTTGCATGTGGCTTTAGGGCTCTAAAAATTGGGTGGAAATGGAGAATAGTTTACTGTAAGAAGACTATGGAGTTGCCTTTGAAGGAGAAAAGAAGGAAAAGAAATGGAGAAGAGGCATACATGAATGGTTGGCTTTTGTTGCCTTTTTTTAATACATGAAATACAAATGGTGGACATTTGTTAAAGAAGTTTAACAAATGTCATTGACCTTTGTTAACAAATGTCCCCAAGTCTAGGTACAAATAAACATGTATTAAACATAATGGTATTGGTCTAACTCTTATAATCCTTGCCGGACCTTAAAAATTTAACTCTAGTATTATAAATATTGTGACTAAAATCGGGCCTTTATGCCATCTCCAAATTTATTCACTACCTTTCGGAATAATTTAATCCCAGTCACTAAATTACTACTCCAATCAAGTTATGAAATTTAAGTCGTTACAAATTCTCCCCCCTTAAAATGATTCGTCATCGAATCAAAATGCTCAAATTATAAGGAACATACCTTCTGAAAATAAATAAGGATATTGATATTTCATGATAGCTTCTGGCTCCCAAGTCGTCTCTTGACCCTTGTGATGTTGCCAAACCACCTTAACTGAGGGAATCCACCTAGACCATAATTTCCTTATCTCTCTTTCTACTATAGCCATTGGCTGTTCCAAATAGGATAAATCTCGACATATATCAACTGTTTGAGGCTCCAAAACATGAGATTCATCGTATAAGTATTTCTGTAGCATAGACACATGGAACACCAGATGTATTCTATCCATATTAGGTGGGAGTTCTAACTCATATGCTTTACCTCCAACTCTGCGAAGTATTTGAAATAGCCCAATATACCTAGGGCTAAACTTACCTCTTTTGCCAAATCTCATAACTCCTTTAAAAGGAGATACTTTTAAAAACACCAAATCACCTACTTGAAACTCCAAATCTTTTATTCGGTGATCTGCATAACTTTTCTGGCGACTTTGGGCCGTCTTTATCATTTCTCTAATCAACTTCACCTTTCCACTGCATTCTGTATCAAGTCAGGCCCAAGCAATTTTTGTTCTCCTGTTTTGAACCATCCCACTAGTGACCTACATTTCCTACCATTTAAGGCTTCAAAAGGAGCCATCTGTATACTTGCCTGATAGCTATTGTTATAGGTAAACTCTATAAGTAGCAAATGCTAGTCCCAACTACCTTCAAAATCTATTACACAAGCTCGTAACATATCCTCCAAGGTTTGAATGGTTCGTTCTGATTGCCCATCTATTAGAGGATGGAAAGCTGTACTAAAATGTAACTGAGAACCCAAGGCTTCTTGGAATGATTGCCAAAATTTAAATGTAAATTGAGAACCTCGATCAGAGATGATTGAGACAAGTATTCCATGCAATGACACTATTTTATCCAAATACAACCTGACATATTGAGCTGCTGAATAATTAGCCTTTAAGAGTAGAAAGTGGGTACATTTCGTCAACCTGTCTACAATCACCCAAATAGAATCATACCCTTTCGAGGTACGAGGAAGCCCAACTACAAAATCCATAGTAATCTTCTCCCATTTCCATTCAGGAACATCTAAACTTCGAAGCTTCCCTACTGGTCTCTGATGCTCTGTTTTGACCTATTGGCAAGTAGAGACATTTAGCAAAAAACTCCGCTACATCTCTTTTTATACCATCCCACCAATAGAGATCTTTTAAATCATGGTACATCTTGGTAACTCCAGGGTGCATAGTATAGGATGAGGCGTGGGCTTTCTCTAATAATGAGTTTCTCAACTAAGGAATTAGAGGAACAACAATTCTGCCTTTCTTTCTCAGGAGATCTTCATTGTCTACATAATACTCCTCATCCATACCTTGCTTCAGTATGAAGATCTGCATTAAGTGGGAGCAATGGGTGGAGAGAGTGCCAAAGATGTTGACAAATTTGATGGAACTGACTTTCATAATTAGAGAATGAAAATTACATATTATTTATATACAAGGGAACTAGAAGTACCCTTGAAAGGCGTGGTTCCAATAGGCATGAGTCGAACAGATTGGGAGAAGCTTGACAAAAAGGCTTTAGCAATGGTCTGACTCACACTTGCTAAGAGTGTGAGTGCACATGTCATAAATGAGACAACAATAGCTGTGCTTATGAGTACCTATCAGATATGTATGAGAACCAAGTGCTGTCCAATAAATCCATTTGTTGATGAAACTTTTCACCTTGAAGATGTCTAATGGATGCTCGGTGAATCAACATGTGGTACTGGTGAATGAGATCACTGATAAGCTACAATGGGATCAAATTTGAAGAACATTTAAAGTGTTTGGTTTTCTTAACTTCTATGCCTGATGACTGGGATACTACTGTAAAATCAATTTGCAACTCCAGTGGGAAAAATGAAATTTTGTATAAGGAGGTACGTGACACCTTACTTTGTGAAGAGGCAAGAAGAAGAAATATCGGGGATCTTCACAGTGGCTCCGCTCTAAACGCTGAAAATAGAGGAAGAACATTTAACAGAAATTCCAACAACCGTGGAAAATCCAAATCCAGAAAGAGAGAACAAAGCAAGTCTAAAACTGGAAAATGGGCGGATAGATGTTGGCATTGTGGAAAGCCAGGACACTTGAAAAGTATTGTCAGGCTTGGAAAAATGAAAATGATAGAGCCAATGCAACACATGAGATCAACAATGATGTCTTGATCTTAAGCGCACATAATCTATTGGAATCTTGGGTGATCAATTCGAGGGCATCATTTCATTAAACTTCAAGTCAGAGTATCATGGAGAATTACGTATCCGGTAATTTTGGCAAAGTTCACTTTGCTGATGATGAAGCTCTTGACATTGTGGGTATGAGCGAGGTCCGAATTGAATTACCAAATGGTAATTCTTGGAATTTATATAAAGTGAGACATGTTCCAGGTTTAGCACAAAATTTAATCTCTATGGGTCAACTGGCTGTGTAACTGAGTTCTCTAACTGTTGTTGGAAAGTTACAAAAGGCGTTTTAGTCTTCGCTTGTGGGAAGATGTCGGGAACTCTTTATACGATCATGAACTCCAAATGCTTAGCAGCTACTATTGAGATTTATGATGCTAATTTATGGCATCGGCCCTTTGGGCATATTAGTGAGAAGAGGATGAAGATTTTGCAATCAAAAGGCAAATTGCATGGTGTGAAATCAGTAAATATTGGATTGTGTGAAGATTGTATCTCTGGGAAACAAAAGATTGTTTGTTTCTCAAAATTTGACAGAACACACAAAACTACAAAGTTTGAGCTGGTTAATACTGATGTGTTGGGACCTTCACCAGTTCAATATCCTAGAGGTTCCAAATATTATGTAACCTTCATTGATGATGCCACAAGGAAGGTATGAGTTTACTTTCTGAAAATAAATATGATGTCTATGATACCTTCAAGAAATGGAAAGCTTTGATGGATAATGAGACAAGCTTGAAGATTAAATACTTGAGATCAAATAATGGAGGAGAATACACCGACAAAAAATTTCTTGAGTAGTTTCACAACCGATGAAAATATTTTTGTATAGTTTATGCCCTCATTTTGTTGAAAACCCTTTTACCACCAGTCTTGTCTTGTACCGCTTGCTACTATCTCCTTCATCTTTGACTCTGTAAACCTATTTATTATGCAGTGCCTTTTTACCATGAGGTAAATTCACCAAACTCCACGTTTGATTGGTCATAAGAGAATCTATTTCATCATGCATAACATACTCCATTTTGATAGATTCTTCATGATGTACTGCCTCATCATAACACTCAGGTTCACCACAATCAGTCAATAATAAATATTTCAAGGATGGTGAGTATCTCTATGGTGCCTTCCTTTCTCTTGTGAACTTCTAAAAGTAGGTGTATTTGGCCCAACTTCAGGAATAAGAATTGGTTCTTCAAATTTAGTTACTTCATAATTCTTGTTCCAACTTCCAGCTCTTTCTTTGATTCCCATTGGTCACAGTATCACCAAGATCATCTAAACTAGCAAATTATTTGTCTTTAATTATAGGACTTGTCATTTTTGGGACTGTTGCCTCTCTATTCTTGTACTTCACATTTTCTTTAAAGATGACATTCTTGCTCTGAATAAACTTCTTATTTTGTTCATCCAAAAATCTGTAGCCAAATTCATCATTACTATAACATATGAAAATACATTTCTGGGACTTGGGATCTAGCTTGCTTCTGGCATCAGACTTAATGTGAACATATGTCACGCAACCAAACACTCTCAAATGTGGTAGATCTATCTTTTTGCCACTCCATTATTCTTCAAGTAATAGCTCTCCTAGTGGAACTGAAGGTGCACGATTAATTAAATAAGCAGCAGTATTAATTGCATCAGCCCACATTATGTTTGGAAACCTGTATGTATCTGCATACTTCTTGCACGCTCATTCAATGTTCTATCCATGCGCACAGCTACTCCATTTTGTTGCAGAGTTCCAGGAATGGTATTTTCCATCCTGATCCTATTATGTGCACTTGGTTGGTGCTTAGTGTGGTGGTGGCTGAGAATCTCTATTTGGAGCAGTTAGATGTCAATATTTTGTCCTCTATGGAGACTTGGAGGAGGAAATTTATATGAAGCAGCCCAGAGGTTTTATAGCACATGGCAAGAAGGACTTGGTATACTGTAACAGCCGAAACTTTGCACTATAGCTGAAATAAAATTACAACAGCTCGGAATAAATTTTTATTTTTATTTTAACTTTTTAACATTTTAGAACTCATAAAATAATATTAAAATAGGTTTCGTACCTTAGGAATCTCATTCGGAGGTCCTAGACAAATTTTCAAATTCAGCACTTTTACTATTTATTTGAGTCAACAAGGAGCTCTTCCGTATTTCAGACTTAACGTTTTCATACGATCTATGATTTTTTGAATTTTATATCATCAGAAAGCCCAGAACAAGACCTACAAATGTTTTCCCAAATCCGGATCCGAACTAGGTTGAAAATGTAAGTTTAAGTTGCATGAACTGTGTATTTCTTGAATAAATCAAAAACAATGAAACCCTTGCATTTCCTTTGAAGTGACCACTTTGCCCTTGACTTGCATTTGTTATAAATAACCTATGAGGCCATTTTTGGGACATTATAAGCTTCTTCTCATGATTCTACAAGAAGAAAATAAAATAAAAAACAGCCCCTGAAATTTTCTTCACTTCATTTTCTATGCATATATGGTGTTGCTAGATTTCTTGGAAATTTTGAGCATGATCAAGATGAGTAAGCTTCTCAACTCTTTTCTCTGCTCAATTTTTTTTCCAGTTTTTAGCATGAAAAAGGAAATCCCAATTTGTCCCCAAAAAGCCTAGATCTTATCTTGTTCATTTAAGCTTAAATTAAGTAGCTATTTTGCATCCAAATGTATTTCATGATAGTTTACACATGTATTAGGTGTTAATTTTAGAAATGCCTAATTTTCCTAAAAACTTATAGGCTGGCCGAGTATTATATAACATGTAGGGACTGTTTGTTGCTTTTAATTGATAAGGAATGATCTTGGTTGAAGTGTTTGGAAGATGTTTTAGCTAGTAAAATGTTATAATGTGAAGAAACTTTCAAAGGCCCTGAAGAGCATGTCTTTGTCGAATTCCAAGGGTTGGTTAAGAGATTTTATTTTTGTGTTTTTTTTTGATAATATGCATTTTGGGTACTGTAAAATCTTGTGATAATGGCCGAATTAAATAAAGTTGGAAGGGGGGCAAAATTCGTAAGTTAGACAGTAAATGTAACTACTGTTCAAATCCAAATAGTCTGTGTTGTATCGGTTATATGTTGGGTTTTTGATGAACTGTAAAATTTTGGATAAACTAGACACATAAAGTAGTAACATATCCAAAAATCCTAATTTTTAGACTTAGGATAAGGCCTCATCGAAGTTTTGAAGTTGGGCGACCAGCTGTCACTACACCCAGATTTTTAGCTTGAACAGCCCCTGAACTTCGGTTGATAACTTGAGTTTCTAAAATCTAAATTGACATCCATAAAAATTGATATAAACTAGACACATTAAGGACCATTCTACTAAAATTCCACCCCTGATTCATTCCCAATTAGTTATAGTGAATTTTCAAAGTTAGGCGTCAAACATTTCATTCTTAGTGACTAGTAGAATCTACGTTTCCGCTACCGGACTTGCATAACTCCAAATCTAAGCTCGTAAAATTCATAGATATCGTAGATATATCCAATATTCAGTGATATTAAGTGTCCACACATTGTATATTCTTTTATACGATATAAAAATGTTCCGAGTTATAGAAACTAACAATTGTATGGACTTTAGATCAATGCCAGAGTACTAGATGATCACCCATACCGTGAATCGCTCTCAATTATCCATAGCACTGTGAGTGGATATTTTATTTTCATAAAATATTATTTTTTTCCCTTAAGTTATTTGATTTCATTTATATTCAAGTTATACTTTGAGATGAGACCAAGTTGCCAAAATGCTTTGATGAGTTAAAAAAAAATATTTTTGGACCAGTTGAGAAATATTATTATGTTTTTGATACTTTGAGATGGTTTCTTTTATGACTTTTTTTTATAGAATGGGGAAAAACCCAATCTTAGAGACTTTTGGAATTGACAGATTATGGAATTGACGGATACAACAAATATATGCACATATAGTTTCAGGACTAGGGGACGGTTCTATATGACGCTTCTATATCATAGTGTCAGGGCCAGGATGAAAGCATTGATTAACGCTCCTGTCGCTAGTTCAGTGACTTGGAGGACGGCAAGACGTAACGCCCCAAGGCACTAGTTAGGCGTATGGTGGGACAACGATAAGTAACGCCTCATAAGTCAGTTGTTTTCTAGATGCGATTTTCAGAAACAATAATTTTAAGTAAGAGTTTCAGAAAGAATTATTTTTACCAGAGATCTTAGAGTTTTATAGAAAGAAATAAGTTTCATAAAAAGTTTTGTAGAAAGAGATTTTTTTTTAGATAATAAGAGAGTTTTCAGAAAAGATTAGTTTTCAGGTAAAATGAGATGATTTCAATTGTAGAAAATAAATTTTTTATAAAGCATTTTAGTTCCCATTTTAAACTATCCACTCATTAGGTCGTTCAAACGATCTAACCCTCCACTCTCTAGTGTTTTCTATTTTGCAGGTCTACTGAGAGGATGAGCTCGAGAGAATGGATACTAATGGCAGTCACTAGGGTTATCGGGTCCACATGGCAGTCAAGTCCAAGGTATATGTATCAGTTAAAGTCAAGGTTATAAAAGTTAAAGTACAAGTCATGTGTTAGGTTCTTGAGAGTTGTTACATAACGTTGTCAGAGCCAAAGTAACCAGAGTTTGATGTGGGTAGAACAGAGTTGTAAGAAGCAATGGTTGTTTAATTAATTTAAGTTGGGCATGTAGCCCTACAGTATAAGTGTGTGATTTATGGTTGTCAAATAACTAGAAAAGCAATAGAGTTTAGTTAGTCAGTCAGTTAGTTAAGGGCCGAGGGTGATAAGGTAACATGTCGCCTGCCGATAGCATCTCCAAGAAGGGGATGTTACAAAGTTGGTATCAGAGTACGATCTAGGGAGTATGTGACTGCAGTGGATAGAGTGCTGGGGTCTTGTATATGTAGTATGCCCGAGGTACTTGTTTGCAAGACACTACCTCTTCAGTTTCTGATCCTCGAGTATGTCCTCAAGCATTATAGAAAGGTCAGTAAACTTTTCAAGAATAATTTGAATATCCCTCAAATAATCTAAAACTAGAATCCTTAATATAACAGAATCCTTCTATAACCATTCGAATATGCCACCCGAAGTTCAGACATGATAAATGATAAGAAAAACTAGTGAAGTTTTTGAGAACATATGCCTGAAGCTTTAAAAAGAGAGAAAACTAGAAGAAGTGTAGAACTTGAAAGTAAAGTAAGACGTATATGCTTAGAGTTAGTCGAGATAATAGATTGAGTAGAAACATAATTGATAGTAAATAACATGCATGGGCTTGTAGTAGTGAAGAGAATAGAACGAGGAGAAATAGACATAAGAATGTCAGATAGGCTCAAGTAAGGTTTATTCCCTCCTCAGAGAATCCTATAGCGTAGATTCAGTAACTTTCGAAATCCATGTATGCATAGCAAGCTTTTCGAACGATAAAAGGTAGATAGAAAATGAAGGATTGGTTCCTCATTGGTTTCCTATCTAAAAGGAAGCTCCAGGCTCAATATGATTCAAGGAATAAGGTATATTACCTACCTTTATGTATTTTGATTCTAGGACGAACCATTTTAAAGAGAGGAGAATTGTAACAGCCAAAACTTTATACTATCGCTCTAATAAAATTACAACGGCTCAGAATAAATATTTATTTTTATTTTTATTTTTTTAACATTTTAGAATTCATAAAATAATATTAAAATAGGTTTGGCACCTTAGGAATCTCGTCTGGAGGTCCCGGACAAATTTTCAGATTCAATACTTTTATTATTTATTTGAGTCAACATGCAGCTCTTCCGTATTTCAGACCTAACTATTTCATACGATCTCCGATTTTTGAATTTTATATCATCGGAAAGCCAAGACCAAGACCTACAACTTCCGTGTTGAATGTTTCCCCAAATCCGGATCCGAACTAGGTCGAAAATGTAAGTTGAAGTCACATGAACAATGTATTTTGTGAATAAATCAAAAATAATGAAACCCTTGTATTTCCTTTGAAGTGATCACTTTGCCCTTGACTTGTATTTGATATATATAGCCCATGAGGCCATTTTTGGGACATTATTTTCTTCTTCTTCTCACAATTATTCAAGAAAAAAAAAAAAAGAAAACCAGCCCTTGGAATTTTCTTCACTTCATTTTTCCATGTATATATGGTGCTGGCAAATTTCTTGAAAATTTTGAGCATGATCAAGATGAGTAAACTTCTCAACTTATTTCTTTTCTTTTTGATTTTGATTTTGATTTTTTTGCAATTTTAAGTATGAACCCTAAATCTTATCTTGTTCATTTAAGCCTAAATTGAGTAGCTATTGTGCATCCACATGTATTTCATGATAATTTACACATGGATTATGTGTTAATTTTAGAAATGCCAAATTTTCCTCAAAGCTTATGGGCTGAACGAGTATTATATGACATGTAGGGACTGTTTGTTACTTTTTAATTGATAAGGAATGATCTTGGTTGAAGTGTTTGGATGATGTTTTAGCTTGTAAAATGTTATGTTGTGATGAAACTTTCAAAGGCCCTGAAGTGCATGTCTTGGCCGAATTCCAAGGGCTGGTTGATGGACTATATTTTTTTTGTATTTTTTGATACTATATGTTTTGAGTACTGTAAAATCTGGTGGTAATGGCCGAATTAAACAAAGTTGGAAGGGGGCGAAATTCATAAGTTTGGCAGTAAGTATAACTTTTGTCCAAATCCAGACAAGCTGTGTTGTATCATTTATAATTTAGTTTTTAATGTCCAATTGATGAACCGTAAAGTTTTGGATAAACTAGACACATAAGGTAGTAACATATTCAAAAATCATAATTTTAGACTTAGGATGAGATCGAACCAAATTTTTGAAGTTTGGCGACCTGCAGCCACTGTACCCAGTTTTTCAGCTTGAACATCCCCTGAACTTCGGTTGATAACTTGAGTTTCTGAAATCGAAATTAAGATCCATAAAAATTGACATAAACTAGACATATATTAAAATTTCAGCCCCTGATTCACTCCCAATTAGTTACAGTGAATTTTCAAAATTAGGCATCAAACAGTGCATTCTTAGGGACTAGTATAATCTAAATGTCTGCTAATGCACTTGCATAACTCCAAATCTAAGCCCGTAAAATTCATAGATACCATAAATATCTCCAATATTCAGTAATATTAAGTGTCCATGCATTGTATATTCTTTTATGCCATATGAAAATATTCTGAGTTATAGAAACTAACAATTGTATGGACTTTAGATCGATGCTAGGGTACTAGAAGGTCGCCCACATCGTGAATCGTTCTCGATTTGCCATAGCACTGTGAATGGATATTTTATTTTCATAATTTTTTTATTGATTTTATAAAGTTATATGATTTCATTTATATTCAAGTTATACTTTGTGATGAGACCAAGTTGCCAAAATGATTTGATGAGTTAAAAAAATATTTTTGGACCAATTGAGAAATGTTATCATGCTTTTGATACTTTGAGATGATTTATTTTCTGATGTTTTTATAGATTGGGGGCACAACCCAATTGACCAACGTAATCACACGTGTATAACGCAAGTGCACGTATCGTTCAAGTAGTATAAAAAGTATTGATCCCATGAGGACTTAATACCTAAGCTATTAATTTATGAAGTCAAATTTTTACGAGTATCTAATGGAATGATTGTTTGATTGGATGGTGACTTTAAACTTAAAACAAGTAAATAAAATTGTGCGAAAGTAAATTGATGAAAATTCAAGATTATTAAACTATCATGGGTTGTGAATCTTTCTAATATCTTTTAAAGATGAAGTGATTATTTCATGTTTGTGTAATATATTGCTTTACTAACCTGGAACACGAAATTATGCAAAAGCCTCTGTCGATGGTCAGATGTAAATACCTAGTGTAACCCAATTAATCATATGCCTATATCAACCAAGTTACATGAATTCATTAAGATTAAGTTCCAATTATGGCTACCCCCACCCGACAGATATATGTCTATCCTGTAAGGAAATCTATTAAAGGGTTATCTATTCTCAATGAAGATTATGAGCTATTAAGTCTAAGGCTGATACCTAAAATTCCTTTGTCAAGTTTATTTTAAGTTTACCATATCAATCGTATTAATGGTCAGTTAACAAGAAGCATTAATCTTAAAACTTAATAAATAAACCTTTATATTACTCAAACTATAAAATAACCCCTTATAAACCGGTGATATTAGAATTCATCACAACCCCAGATAACTGACTTAGTTACGACACGTATCTAAGGTTAATAAAAGCTTAAATAAAAGAAATGACATAAAGTAAATGTTGGAAAGTAAATGATGAAAATTAAATAAAGTAAATGCTGGAAATTAAAAAGGGAAAAGTACAATAAAAGAAAATGCTGGGGTTAAAGGATTCACTTTTATTACTTCTATTTTAGATATCTCCCTTATTATAATATATTAACTTTGCGTGATATTACCAACCGACCATATAAGCGGTATCCTGATTAAGTCAAATTTATAATTAATTCCAACCGACCATACATGCAGTATCCAGTTTAGTCAAGTTAAAACCAATTTTATTAAGTCCAACTGACTATAAAGGCGGTATCCTCATTAAGTCAGATTTTAAATACTAAAAAGTAAAGAAAATAAAGTACTATTGCGAAAAGTAAATAAAATTAATTACAGAAAGCGGTAAATAAACAAACAAGACACAATCTTCTTAGTATTCTTAAGGAATTCCTTAGAAGAAAATATCAAATGAAATATGAAATTCGGCCTCTATTTATAGGAAAAAATTGGCCTCTCGCGTCACAAAGCGCGCAACATTACGCGTCGCGCTGCGCGTTGATCTTCGACACGTGGCGCTGCTTCTGCGGAGATTGTGACACGTGTCCGGCGGCTATCGGCAGCTAAATTATTAGCTGATGTGGCAACCACCGAATTTATTGTGCTGACGTCATTGATGATGTATGTGTTGACATGGCACTGACATGGGGATGATGATTGTCGACATCATGTGATGATGACACTTGTCCGGTGCACGTTAGCAGATTTACTGGGATGTTGACACGTGGCAGACGCATGTTAGCATGGGCGCATGATAGCAAACTTCTCTAATTGTGACATGTTTTCGGTGCATTTTAGCAATCACCAGCGCATTTTAGCGGACTCCGGCAGACGTTAGCGGTCGCTACGCCCAAATTATAATTTGCCCTTTTGTCTGTTTTTCACTGTTTTGGCCCTGAATTGCTTCCAGTATGTCCTGAAACCTTATTTATCTACAAAATAACACAAAACACATCAAAACATTCATAAAACTCAAGAAACTATACAAAATATTAGGTTAAATGAGTGAGAAATAGTGATACATTTACCACTCATCACACCCTCAAACCAAACATTTTTTCTAGTCCTCGAGCAAAACAACAAAATGAAATAACTTAAATATCTTTAAAATAAAATTAAACTAAGCCACTTTCGTAGGGATCACGGTTGCATTTAGCATATGCAACAAGCCTTTAAACCCCTAGGTGTCCCTAGTGGACGAGTTGTAGTCTCGTGAGTGCTTTCAGCAACGATACCCGCAAACGTCAATATAAAACTAATGCACACAAAAGCAAAAAGACAAGAGAAAAGAGAATAAACAAGTTAGTGACTAAACAAGTGAAGCTCCTTATCCAAGTTAGTAGTTGTTTTCTTTCTTTCTAAATTACCGAATAAGTAAATTCTCCGATTATTTTTACCATTCTCCATACACACAGCTAATAAGATATTAATCAACTCATTGTTCCCACAATATTCATAAGTGTAGTTGAAAAAAGAGTAATATTTTTGTCCTAAAGTTATATCAGAATTCACACCATTTTTTAGCAATGGAATATTTTTCTCATTTTTCTGATTTTTTTTAAATTTTTTTTATTTATATATACAATATCTTCCATCCATGTAACGAGCTTTGGCCCAGTGACTCCCAAACCAGTTGGCATTAGGGCACTAGGTGTTAAGACACCCCTACGGACTTAATTACTCGGATTTCCGATATAAATATATTTTTTTATAACATCTTCAATTCATGTAGCGAGCTTTGGGCCAGTGACTCCCAAACCAGTTCTTTTTAGGACACTAGGTGTTAAAACACCCCCGCAGACTTAATAACTCGGATCTCAGACATTTTTTTATCCCATCGCTTTTTTAGATGCTTCTTCCAATTAAACTAGAGCACTGAATATTACAAACTTTTCAATTACAGCTCATGTCCGTTGTTACCAAGCAAGTTGATAATACCTGTCAACTGAGCATATGAAGATTCATTTTAATCAGTATTATGGAGAATTCACAAATTAAATAATTCAAAAGGAAATAAACAAAAATTAACTTGTTACGAAATAGGTTGAGATACGTCTCAGGAGTGGAAATTCCTTACACAGCTATCTCATACCAATTTCACATGATTAATCAAGTTAAAAACACAAAAT
>SKCR01030253.1:0-31673 GCA_019454045.1 Zanthoxylum bungeanum
TTAATCTTTGATGGAATCATCACACTGTCATTCAGTGTTAGTTTGTGTGGGTAAAATGTTCACCATGGACACTAAAATTTAGGTCGAGGTAGAACAAAATTGGTTTGAATGCATATATTATGAGAATTCTGATTTAAAAATATTGCTGTCAAAAAATATTCGCACATAATTGAATATCAGAAGTATAATGTAATCATTTTTTTTTTAAAGAAAATATAAATTATAGATCATTTTAAAATTTCTTTAGAATTCAAAGACCTACTTAGTAATTATTTTAATAGGTCTATTCGATGCTTAACTAACTCTATGTTGTATCTTATAGCTTACTACATTGTTTACACCTTTTGAGATTAACATTAATAAAATCAAAATACAAGTTTTAGGTTTATTATTTAAAGTGATGGGTAAATGTACCACACTTCAAGAATTGACTAAAAGTTTAAGGCAACTTGTGATTATGTTTTTCCTTTTCACGTGCCATTGACACATATTCTTATAAATCTATTGATTCATGTGCTTTTCCTTTTTTATTGTCTTCATTAGCTTGTTGTTAGGAGTAGGGATGATAAACTCTCGATTCATTTGATTTTGAGGATTCATATATACATTTGGATCCAGAAATTTTTTTCTAGATCCGGATGTAGGAATATACAATCTAAATCTTTAGATATCCGGATGTATATTTGAATTCGGATAATAATTCGGATCGTACCGTAACGTATCCCGATTTTTATCTTATCTTAATATATTTATATTTGGATTTGGATTTTATTTTTATTTGTTAAAAATGAATATGGGTATCCAAAAAATCTCACACCTAAATCTAAATTTCTTAAGTATGTGAATTTAATCTTTCGAATCTTTGTGCATCTGGATAATCTTGTCATCCTTAAATTGGGCTTTGGCAACTTATTTATTTGTTATTTCAATCAAACAATTTATTATTGATAATGGCGATCACACCTCTCTCATATTTAGGTCTAAGACTCCAGATGTGTTTAGATATTTAAACCACATCATCATAAAGTTAATTTAAGAATTTTCTATACATTTTTGATAATAAATAGAGGTAGAGGGCCTAAGACCAAAAAGGTCGTGCCCTCTTTAATGTTTTAGAGTTTTTATTTTTAGCATTTTTATCCTTTAACTTTGCTAAATTTATTATTTATTATTATTATTTAGCTTCCTAGATTTTTATCCTGATCTCACTCTTTAAATAGAGAACTTCTCGTATTAAATTTTTATTCAATAATAAAACTTATAATTTATTATAAAATATTTATTTTTTTCATTTTTTATAACACATTATCAGCACGATCTACTTCTCTCTAAATTCTTTCCCATGCATATAGCATTAATATGCACAAAAGTGTCCAAATAAAAAAAACAATGATAATGGAAGAATGATAATGATTTGCCTTTGGTTGGACTTGGTTTTGTGTGAGCCGATTTCATGATGAACGATATCATCTTAATCGTCATTCTTCTCTTTGGTCTTTTGTGTGTCTCCTTTTTGATCGTGCCTTATGCCCCTTTTTTCTATAATAATCAACCTTGAGCTCTAATTAAATATGATGTTTCTTTTACTGTTATTGTTGATTGTTATTCTCGTTCGAATGGTAATATGAATCCCTCAAATAAACCTCATTTAGCAATAATTTTATTTGATTAATAGAGAATCAAAAGTAAATTTAACAAGCAGACAAGAAAACACAGAGTTACATGGTTCGACGGAGAGTGACTCCAACCTACGTTCACGAGAGAAAGAGAATGTATTTTATTACTTGCTCGGAATCAAGACTAACCTGAGTTACAAGTGGAAAAATGAACATACAAATAGTCTCAACTCTTCAAGGTCTTATATTAGCCCATTACAATTCTCTCATCAAGTGGTTGGACAACCGACCGACTTTCTCTCTCTATCATTAACCCTTTCAACTCTCCGTTTCCGTAGAGGTTGTGAGATACATAATTAGCCAACCCTTTTATTTGAGACTTCAATCCATTTATATAGGCTTCCAAAATAATTATTTTATCGTCCATGACGTCAGATCATGTCACTTTGCCAACATTACCCCATGCTTTTTTTCCCCAACTACTCAGCAAACAGTCATACTGACACTTGACTCAACCAACCATGTTAGTGAAAACTCATCATTCCAACCTTTTGGCCACTTCTACACACTTTGTTGGTGTGTGATGAGTGGTAAATGTATCACTATTTCTAACTCATTTGACATAATATTTTGAATAGATTCTTGAGTAATGTGAATATTATGATGTGTTTTATGTTATTTTGTAGATAAATAAAGTTTCAGGACTCTCTGGAGGTGATTGGGGGCCAAAACAGTGAAAAATGGACAAAAGGGCAATTTGGTAATTTTACGCGTCGCGACGTCTAACATGCGCCATTAGCTGCTAACGTGCGCCGGAGGACACGTGCCAGAATCTGAAAAGTTTGACTTGCTAACGTGCGCCGTGCCACGTGTCAACATCACAACCGATCTGCTAACGTGCGCCGTGTCACTTGTCATCATCCTATGATGCCGATAATCACCATCGCCACGTGTCAGCTACGTCATTGTCAACATCAGTAGTAGACCGAGTCAACTCACCACGTCATCATCAGCAGATCACAGCGTGCCACGTGTCGCAATCCTACGGTGCCGACAATCTCTTTCGCCACGTGTTGCCACTGTTGGACAGTTATGACCCATAACATCACTATTTGTACAGATCATGGTGGTGTTGTACAAATTAATTATGTGATAAAGGAAATTGCTCTTTTACCATTTGTAATTAGATTACCAAGATGTATAAATGATAGAAGGTCCATATGATTAGTTCCGGATTGAGATGATATGAGACAGTATCAATCCATAAATGTTTAATCATTAAATATCCCTGGTCGTAGTATTATCGAGATTTGACAACGATAATGTGGAAAATAGACTAGTATTACACTTGTGCGCGTTGTGGGAGCATAACGACATAGTTCTCATATATTTGGGTATATGATACTCATGCAAGTGTAATAGGAGGTTTTGTTTACCGATGGTACGGAAACAGCTTCGCTCTGGATAGACCCATCGGAATTCCATTGGTAGTATGACTATGTGTCTATGGAAGTCCGAATCAGGGTAGGTGTATTTGGTCTTAACCTGAGACTTGCACCGCTAATACTTGTGACAATCAATGTACTTTGGTTTTGGTCGTCTAGGGCTTTAACAGGTTCCGTGTACGCCTCTTCTGGGTATATTGAGAATCGTAGTGTATTGGGTGTGATGTCGAGATGGAAGTATCACTTCAGTCATAGTGGAGATGATGATCACGTAGGATACGGAACTGGTTCTCTTATATGCTGCAGCTATCGGGATATTATGACTAGGTCATGTTTATCCGATTATAGAGACTAGTTACCAGAGATCCGATATGTGCTTCGTACGGGGCAGACACGATTCCAGCCCCAGGCCTTGCACGTGAGATCATATGCTGGATCGAAATACGCAATACTACGTATACTACACCTGATATAGATCACATATTCCAGTAAGAATATTTCTGGAGAATTGGGTAGGCATGATGCTTTGCTAGAAGCCAACAATGTCTTGTAAATCGGTAAAAACGTAGTACTAGGTACGTACGTGTTCGGATAGTCCGACGACCGAATTTACTGCCAACATATTTGGGGATCTCATGGGTCGCTTCCCGAAGATTCACCTATGACGTATGACTCGCACTTTATTAATCTGGGATTAATTAATGAGAGAGATAAAATTAATCTGGGATTAATTACGGAGATATTTTATCTGGGATAAAATATTATTTAAAGAGAGAGAACGATTAATTTGGAATTAATCGATAAAATAATATATTCGATATATTATACGAAATTGGATTTCGACACGGAATTAAAATTAGATTTTAATTCGGGCGAACGAGTTAATTTAGAATTAATTCGTTAGCGACGTGAATAGTGATTTTGCTAGGCATAATTATTTAATTATGTCGCAACGGAAAATTCGTTAATTCGGAATTAGCGAACCCGAGCCCGAGAGTGTTTGCGGGTGCACTCGCATTTCGAATTCAAGTGCGGCCCATAAGTCACATCAAGCGTCAAACCACTAGTCACATCAAGCGTCAAATCACTTGTCACTTTGAGTGATGTGATGTCTAGTCACTTTTGATGTGAATAGTGATGGTGGTGGTTGTTGGCATAAATGCCTTGACTTTTTGAAAGCAAAATTTGGTATTAGATTTTTAGAAAATCAATTACAAATTTTTGACAACCTAACACATCTTCATCTCTCTCACTCTCTCCTCTCTCTCGGCTTAGGTCATTTTCTTCCCTATTTTCACTGCAAATGTCGTGAGTTGTAGGAGAAGCATAGGAAGTTTTACGGCAAAATTTCCGGAGTGCTAGCACGCTTTAAGGGTCTTGCGAAGGTGATAGGGAAACCGACTTGTGAGCTTGGAATCACCATTCGAAAGCTTGGAGCTTGGACCGAAAATGGAGCACAAAAGGAGCCTAAAGACGAGAACCTTGGAGGACCAAAGCTTGAATATTTTTGTTGTTCCTCGCGTCGCAAAAGCCGATCGTTGTAAGTATGATTCCGCCATGCTTTTACGAGTATTCACATATATGTTTCATTACTTGAATTGATCCTTGGGACTTAATAGAAACCGAACAGCCACGTCATCGCCACATCAGCATAATTATTGAGTCAATTATCCACATCGCCACGTCATCGGATAAGAATCTGAAGCAGCCAACCAGAGCGCGACACGTGGCGCATCGCGACGCGCATACCTTACTGATGAGTGGAAAATATATCAATATTTACCTCCCCTTTAACTTAATATTTTGTTTAGTTTCTCGGTTTGATGAACGTTTTGATGTGTTTTAGTTTATTTTGCAGATAAAATAATATCGGATCTCAATGAAATCATTTAGGACGAAATATGGGTCAAATAAGGGCAAAAATTGGACTTGACATATTAATTTTGGAGATTGGAAACTTGAAAGGGCGTTTTAACGAAGTGCAGTTTTGGAAATTCCAGTTTTATGCATCTGTCGTAATGTGGGCATAACGTTTTACTCCGATATCGGATTGAGCTGATTCAAGTTCCAGATTAAAGAAGACTCAAATATCTACAGCTTTGAAAGACAAAATAATTTCGAATTCCGAAGATGTCATGACCGAAATTGATGAACCATCCAGAAATGTGTTGTGTGTAATTATTAAAGTCACTTTCAATCATTTTCAAAGAAAAAAATAAATTAATAAATAAATAATAAAAATTATCAAATCATCACCAAACATGATAAGAGATTAGTGGAGCAATTAATAATGGATTTGGTGGAGCAATTAATAATTGATTTGGTGGATGATTTGATGGAGGCAAAATTTTGCCTATAAATACCAAACCATTTCATTTGTAAAATTCATACTTTCTTCTAAGGAATTCCTTAAGAATACTAAGAAGATTGTATCTTGTTTGTTTATTTACAGCTTTCAGTAATTAATTTCCACTTTCGTACTTTCTTTTCTTTACTTTTCAGTTTTTACCGCAATTTACTTTTACGCACAGTACTTTTCTTTCTTTAATTTTCAGTTTTTACTTTCAGTAATTTACTTTTCAGCAATTTACTTTTCAGCAATTTACTTTTCAGCAATTTACTTTCAGTAATTTACTTTCAGCATTTAATTTTCAGTATTTAATTTCAGCATTTACTTTTCAGTATTTATTTTCAGTATTTAATTTTCAGTATTAATTTTCAGTATTTTACTTTATGTCTTTTATTTTATTTAAGTTTTTTTTACTACCCGTAAATATGTGCCGTAAATATGTGTCGTAACTAAGCCAGTTATCTGGGGTTGTGATGAAATCCAATATCACCGGTTTATAAGGGGTTAGATTATAGCTTGGGTATATAAAGATTTATTTATTGAGTCTTAATCTTAATGTTTTTTCATTAACTGGCCATTAATAAAATTGAACTGGGAAACTTAAAATGAACTAGACATAGGGATTTTAAGTTTAAGACCTTAGACTCAATAGTCCACGATCTTCCTTGAGGATATATAACTCTTTAATAGATTTTCTTACAGGATAGACATATACCTGTCGGGCGGGGGTAGCCATAATTGGAACTTAAACTTAATGAATCCAGATAATTTGGTTGACATAGACATATGGTTCAATTGGGTTAAACTGGGTATTTGTGTCTGACCATCGACATAGGCTTACACTTGAGTCAAGAGTATAACTCTTGAACCATCTTCCTTAAAGTCCACTTGGTCTCTAGTATGCTTTGTTCAATTCGGTTGTATGGCATTGGGGTAAGCCTACCATAGCGTCTTTGATCTTCTAAACTATGTGTATTGTAATTGGTTCAACTGGTATATGGACTATATCAATTATGCTCTGGACCGAATCTGATGCTGTTAGAATCACATCATGATTGCTTCCAGTTCAGTTCCAGTTTCAAACTAGAACCGTGGTCAGGTCTATCGTGGTACACCAAATGGGCTTGGAAAATTCAATCTGTGAGCCCACATGTTTCATAGCACTATATTGAATAATTTGTGGATTGATTGAACTACTTTGCTTCTAAGTAATCAGAATGCGGTTGCATGCATAATATAAAATGAGTTGTATCGCTCTTTAAATATTTGGCAGATAAATTTACATATATGCACATTTACTTTAAGAAACAAACATATTCGAGAGAGAATAGATGTGATATACCATTCTACTTCTCTGGAAAACCCTTATATTTTTTAGGCTATGTTGAGATTGATAAAATGAGATGATTTATAATATAATATAAATTAATGGAATGAAATGGAATATATTAGAAGTGGTTAAATTTCCAATACCCATAAAAAATTACCGAGAATCCATCCCGAATTTTTCGGGATAAGATGGGTACGAAAAGATATTTATGAACCGATCAAATATGATTTGAGTATATCCGATTGGATACTTCCTTGCCCTTCATTGTACAAAAACAATGCCTTAATGACACACATCTTCTAGTAGGCAGGTGAATAAACCTCAATTTAAGCCTTCTCTCGTATTCAGAAATTTATTTCCTCTAGATTCCCAATTAGAAGCCCATGTGATAGAGCTTCCACCACCGTGTAAATAAACTACTGATGAGCGAAAAATATATCAATATTTACCGTTCTTTTTACCTAATATTTTGTTTAGTTTCTCTGGTTTGATGAACGTTTTGATGTGTTTTAGTTTATTTTACAGATAAAATAAAATCGGGACTTAATGGAATCATTCAAGACGAAATATGGAACAAATAAAGGCAAAAACTGAACTTGACATATGGATTTTGGAGGTTGAAAACTTGAAATGGTGTTCTAATGAAGTACAATTTCGGAAATTTCAACTTTGCATAATTTTCGTATTTTGGCCATAATGTTTTACTCCGATATCGGATTGAGGTGATTCAAGTTCAAGATTAAAGAAGACTCAAAGATATACAACTTTGAAGTTTATAATAATTTTGAATTCGGACATTTCCATGACCGAAATTGATAAAACATTCGAAGTATGTTTTGTGTAATTATTTAAGTCATTTTCAAAATAAAAAAAAAATAATAAAATAAAAAATAAAAATTGTCAAACTTCCACCAAACATGCTTGCATGTTTGGTGACATGTTTGGTGCCATGTTTATTGCCATGTTTGATGCCATATTTGGTGTCATGTTTGGTGGAGCAATTGGTGGAGAAATTGGTGGAAGCCTTTGAATTTGCCTATAAATACCAAAACATTTCATTTGTAATTCTCATGCTTTCCTTGTTGGACAATTATGACCCGTAGCGTCATTATTTGTACAGAACATAGTGTTGTTGTACAAATTAACTATATGACAAAGAAAATTGCTCTTTTATCATTTGTAATTGGATTACCGGGATATATAATGATAAAAGTCCATATGATTAGTTCCGGATTAATAAGATATGAGACAATATTAATCCACTAAGGTTTAATCATTAAAACATCACTAGTCGTAGTATTATCGAGATTGGACATCGATAATGCGGAATAGACTAGTATTGCATTTGTGCGTGTTATGGGAGCATAACGGCATAGTTCTCATATATTTGGGTATTGGATACTCATGCAAGTGTAATAGGAGGTTGTGTTTACCGATGGTACGGAAACAGCTTCGCTCTGGATAAACCCATCGGAATTCCATTGGTAGTATGACTATGTGTCTATGGAAGTCCGAATCAGGGTAGGTGTATTTGGTCTTAACATGAGACTTGCATCACTAATACTTGCGACAATCAATATACTTTGGTTTTGGTCGTCCAGGGCTTTAACAGGTTTTGTGTACGCCTCTTCTGGGTATATTGAGAATTGTAGTGTATTGGGTGTGATGTCAAGATGGAAGTATCACTTCAGTCATATGGAGATGATGGTCACGTAGGATAAGAAACTGGTACTCTTGTATGCTGCAGCTATCGGGATAATATGACTAGGTCATGTTTATCCGATTATAGAGACTAGTTACCAGAGATCCGATATATGCTTCGTACGAGGCAAACACAATTCCAGCCCCAGACCTTGCATGTGACATCCGATACTGGATCGCAATACGCAATACTACGTATACTACGCCTGATACAGATTACATATTCCTTTAAGAATATTTCTGGAGAATCGGGTAGGCACGGTGCTTTGCTAGAAGCCAACCATGTCTTGTAAATCGGTAAAAACGTAGTACTAGGTACGTACGTGTTCGAATAGTCCGACGATCGGATTTACTGCCAACATATCCGGGGATCTCATGGGTCGCTTCCCGAAGATTCACCGATGACGTATGACTCGGACATAATTAATCTGGGATTAATTATAAGAGAGAGAAAATTAATCTAGGATTAATTACGGAGATATTTTATCTGGGATAAAATATTATTTAAAGAGAGAGAACAATTAATTTGGAATTAATCGATAAAATAATATATTCGATATATTAAACGAAATTAGATTTCGAAGCGGAATTAAAATTAGATTTTAATTCAAGCTAACAAATTGATTTAGAATTAATTCGCGAGCGACGTAAATAGTAATTTTGCTAGGCATAATTATTTAATTAAATTTGATTTAATTACGTCGCAACGAAAAATTCGTTAATTAGGAATTAACGAACCCGAGCCCGGAATGTGTTTGCGAGACCACTCCGATTTTGAATCATGTGCGGCCACAAGTCACATCGTTTTTCACATCACCTGTCACTTTAGTGATGGATGTCAAGTCACATTTTGGTGATTAACAACCAGTCACTATTCATGATGGTGGTGGTTGTGGGCAATAAATGCCATTTTGCCTCCAAAATTGGTTTTTGCTTTTTGGAAAAGCTTTTACCAAATTTTGTAAAGACTTTTGGTATATGTTTTTAGAAAACAAAATACCAAAGACACACAACACACTTTACTATCTCTCATTCTTCTCCTTGGCCGAATGGCCCTCTCATTTTCTCTCTCATTTTTGGCTTGGCCGAATCTTGCTAAGATGATGAAGAAAAATTGTTGCAATTTTTCAAGATGCTAGAACATCCAAGGAGTCATTCAAAGGTGATAGGGAAACTCATCTATGAGCTTGGAATCAACATTCAAAGCTTGGAGCTTGAAGATCAACACAATGAGCACAACAAAGGGCTTGGCCGAAACTTCAAGGAAGAAATTTTTTGTGTTCAACGCATCGCAAAGCCGATCAAAGTGAGTATTTCCGCCATCTTAGTTTGATGTATTCGCATATTTCATTTGCTTAATTGATCTTGGTTTGACCTAGAAAACCCAACAATAGTATCAGAGCGGTTATTAAGCATGAAATTGAATTTAGGGTTCTTAACTTTAATTTGGGTATTTTTGATTTGAGCATGTTTTTGGCAAATTGTTTGTTTGAGCATGCTTATAATATGTTAACTTTGAGTTGTGCATGATCAATTTGAAGAAAAATTAATTGGATTAATTTTCCCCAAATTTTGAGACTTGGCCGAGAGTTTGAACCATTTTAGCTCTTGGTGATTTTTGAATTTTAGACAATTGGATATGTTTAAAATGCATGGGATATATTAATTTGTGATTTAATTGGATTGAAATCAAAATTGATATAAAAAGTCCCCTAATTGCCGAGAGCTTAAGAGCATGTTGGGATTGATTTTGCTTAAATTTGTGTTGGACATAAGTTGATTAATTAAAGCATGATTAATTGTGTAAATTGGTATTTTGGAAATGTTAATTTGACTAATTAATTATGGCTAATACACTTTAATTGATTAAATTATGATATTTGGGATATTGGAATTTAATTAGTTGGGCTAAATTTGGAATTGGGCTAATAATGTTGTATTTGGGCTTAATGGGCTTGGTTGTGCCAAGTTTGGTTTAGAATAATTGGTTGGATCCAATTAGGCCTAAAACCATTTCCATAAAGTCCAAATATGATTAAATGAGCCTTTAAAATTTTAATTGGGCATAATAGGCCTAAATTCATTTTTGGCAAAGGGTGATTCCTTATTGGGCTTTGGTTGCCAAAGTCCATGCCTTATAAATTAATTGAAAGCCCATTGGACTTTAATTAAATTGACATTGGATGTTAATTGGGCTTTGAGACCCGTAAAGATTAGATTTAGAATCTAAGTCGCAAATGCTCATTAATAAAGTGTAATTATTTAATTTGGAATTAAATAAAGAATTAGTATTGAATACAAATTAAATTGGATTTAATATTGTAGTTTGATATAATTCAAGAATTCGTACTTTGAGTACTTATTCTTAAAACGAGTTGGACTCGCGCAAATCAAATCGTTGTTTGAACATTGGATGGTCATTAATTTCAGATTAATTAATTGGATTAGATTGATTGATAACATGCTTTGTGTGAATACATGGATGTGATGTATGAATAATGTATATCGGATGGATATTAGATGGGTGAGGGCAATTTTGGAAATTGTTGTAATAAATTTAGAATTTATTAAATTGGACATGCGTGTCCTGTTGGGTTTCTATTAAGTCCCAAGGATCAATTCAAGCAATGAAACATATATGTGAATACTCGTAAAAGCATGGCGGAATCATACTTACAACGATCGGCTTTTGCGACGCAAGGAACATCAAAATCTTCAAGCTTTTGTCCTCCAAGGTTCTCGGCTTTAGGCTTCTTTTATGCTCCTTGTGCTCCTCCATTTTCGGTCAAGCTCCATGGATGAATCTCCAAGCTCCAAGCTTTGTGTGGTGATTCCATGCTCACAAGTTAGTTCCCTATCACCTTAGGATGACTCTTCATGTGCTAGCATTGACAAGATTTGCCACAAATCTTCGATTTCCTTCATCTTGTTCTCGGTTTTGTGAAGGAAAAATGAGAGAGGAATAAGTTTGGCCCTTGGCCGAAACTTGTGTGAGAAAAAAAGAGAGAGAGTGTTTTGTTTTCTTAAAACAATAATAATGAAAAATCAATTCCAAAATTTGGTATATGGCTTTCAAAAAGTCAAACCAAATTTGGAGCCAAAATTTCATTAATTGTCCACACCAACCAACATCATGAATAATGACTGCATGTCACTCACCAAAAAGGTGACTTGACATCTATCACTAAAGTGACAAGTGATGTGATGCGTGATGTGACTTGTGGGCCGCACTGTTGGGGTTTTATTGGGAATTACAAGGTTAGCGCAACGGAACGCGGAAAAACGATTTCTCCGATTTTAAAATTTTTTTTGGAACAATTAAATAAAATTATTTATTTAATTAACCAATACTTAAATTATGAAAATATAACCCAAAAAATCATATTTCTTTTAATTACAAAATTACCCCAAACTTTTATAAATTAATTATTTTGGTTTTAAATATGTCAATTACATATTTAATTAATTCCAAATTAACCCAAAAATAATTTTTACAAGTTTTGCAACAAAACCGGAATATTTTCCAGAATTGCGCCAACAGCCCAGTTTTTTCTGGAATTTGCGAAACAGCCCCTAAACTTTAATTAATTGCAATTTGACCCAAAATGCTCAAAACACATCAAGATCAAATCCAATTAATCCCAAATTTTACATGCATCAAATATACATCAAATTAAAGCTTATATATGAAAAGCCCCAAAATTTGAGTAGGTTTAGAACCCTAATTTCACAAATCACTCAAATTGGCAATTTACACTAAATTACTAAAATTCAACACTTTAATCTTCAAATTACTACACCAATTAATTCTCACCATCATGAAATTAATCAAGAACAATTCTAGGCTAATTATGAATGGCTAATTAACTCTAGAATAGCAACTTTAATTTTCCAATTAATTTATTAAGCTTAATTACATTAATAAGCAAATAAATTAATTCTACATGCTTAAACACATCCAACAAGCATCCAACAATGTTAATTAGAAACTAAAAGAATAGAGGCATGTTCTTAACAACACAATTGAAGCTAAGAATATTTGAAACATTTTTCAGGTAGGGAATAAATTTGAAAAGAACTTACAAAAATCAAGTCTTTTGCCTTTGTTTTCCATTCTTTTCTTTTCTTCACCAAAATGCCTCAATCCTTTATTTTCTAATTTTTGTTGATGTCTCGTGAATGAGCAAGAATTGATCAAAACCAATTTTTGTTCACCCTTGCCGATTTTGGCTTTAAAAAATTAAATAACAATTATTAATTTTTGTTTAATAATTATTGGTTCACATTTTAATAATTTAAAGTCACACTTTAAATTTGATAAAGTTATCAAAAAGGTGTTCCTATAATAACTTGCCATTTCCAATTTTCATAAAGTTGAATCATTACTTAAGATATTTATTTTATAAATTAATTTAATTATTTAACAATTAAATAATTAATTAATAAATTTAAATATCTTGAATATATGTATTATATTTACAATAAATATCTCAAATACATATATTAATGATATAAGTCAAATATCACAATTTGATATTTTATTAATGTGTATTTAATAAAATCAAGTATTAAATAAAATACACATCAATATTGGAAATGACCGATAGGTCCCGATTGCATGTATTTTTCGTTTAACCATTAAACGAGTTATAAATAATCAGTATTATTCATAATAGTTGCCCTAGTGCTCTACGAGTAAATTTCATTAGTGAGACTCTAAATTCAGGTATATCCGTCACGAAATCAAATTAAGTGTCCATAATTCACCCACCCGTAAATTATGACGAACACGGATAAACTCACTGAATCATACAGGTCGAGGTCACTGCATACGTATAATCCCTCCGTCACGGGTATCCGGATTAATCCAGAGATACAGATACAAACGTCAAATCTCTATAGATTTAATCACGTCGACGTTTCTATTAGCAATCCCTCAAATAACACTTAGAACTAATTTTTACAGTGTACCACGGGCCCATGGATTTAACAGATTGCTAATACCATATTGAATACCTATACTCTGTACACAGAGCTGACGGATCCTATCTTGATACACACAGGATATCCTGAGCATCAATCCACACCCAACGAACAGACGGAGGTCTGATCTAAATAGATCGGTGACGTGACTGCCATCTAAGTGTGGATGATAACTCAGATATCCACAGTGGTATCTCAAGTCAAATAATCACTATGCTCACTCAACCCGAGAAGATTCTTATTGACGTTGGTGTACCATCCATTAAGAATCTTCGGTGAATCGTTCAATGTTTATCCGCTATAAACACCTACACGTCTATACGAGTCTCCAAGACTCACGATTAACTGAGAAACCATCGGAATCCAAGATTCCAATATACGACATGTACCAGTCTCTGCGGGTTTACTTTACTGACCAAGTAGTGTAAACCTTGACCGGGAACTGTTTAAGAATGACAACGTCATGATACAACTCAATGTCAGTTGCGACGCTTTTGCAACGGTATCATAACTAATCATTCTAAGGTCGGTCACGTCTTTACCATATAAAACAAGAAGTTATATAAAAGAAACTGTTCATTTTATTCATAATAAAACGTTACATTAGTATTTACAAGGAAATACATAATAAAATTGGCGCTCAGAGCACCAACCCTAACACTCCCGGGCTCGGGTTTGCTAATTCCGAATTAACAAATTTTCCGTTGAGACGTAATTAAATAATTATGCCTAGCAAAATTACTATTCACGTCGCTAGCGAATTAATTCTAAATTAACTCATTTGCCCGAATTAAAATCTAATTTTAATTCCGCGTCGAAATCCAATTTCGTATAATATATCGAATCTATTATTTTATCGATTAATTCAAAATTAATCGTTCTCTCTCTTTAAATAATATTTTATCCCAGATAAAATATCTCCGCAATTAATCCCAGATTAATTTTCTCTCTCTCTTATAATTAATCCCAGATTAATAAAGTGCAAGTCATACGTCATCGGTGAATCTTTGGGAAGTGACCCATGAGATCCCCGGATATGTTGGCAGTAAATCCGGTCGTCGGACTATCTGAACACGTACGTACCTAGTACTACGTTTTTACCGATTTACAAGACATGGTTGGCTTCTAGCAAAGCATCATGCCTACCTAATTCTCCAGAAATATTCTTACTGGAATATGTGATCTATATTAGGCGTAGTATACGTAGTATTGCGTATTTCTATCCAGTATCAGATGTCACGTGCAAGGTCTGGGGCTGGAAATGTGTCTGCCCCGTACGAAGCACATATCAGATCTCTGGTAACTAGTCTCTATAATCGGATAATCATGACCTAGTCATATTATCCCGGTGACTACAGTACATAAGAGCACCAGTTCCGTATCCTACGTGATCATCATCTCCACTATGACTGGAGTGATACTTCCATCTCGACATCACACCCAATAAACTACGATTCTCAATATACCCAGAAGAGGCGTACATAGAACCTGTTAAAGCCCTGGACGATCAAAACCAAAGTATATTGATTATCGTAAGTATTAGCGGTGCAAGTCTCAGGTTAAGACCAAATACACCTACCCTGATTCGGACTTCCATAGACACATAGTCATACTACCAATGAAATTCCGAGGGGTCTATCCAGAGCAAAGTTGTTCCCATACCATCGGTAAACACAACCTCCTATTACACTTGCATGAGTATCATATACCCAAATATATAAGAACTATGCCGTTATGCTCCCACAACGCGCACAAGTGTAATACTAGTCTATTCCGCATTATCGATGTCCAATCTCGATAATACTATGACTAGGGATATTTAATGATTAAACCTTTATGGATTGATATTGTCTCATATCATCTCAATCTAGAACTAATCATATGGACCTTCTATCATTTATACATCTTGGAAATCTAATTACAAATTATAAAAGAGCAATTTCCTTTGTCACATAGTTAATTTGTACAATAACACCATGATCTGTACAAATAGTGATGCTATGGGTCATAACTGTCCAACAATCTCCCACTTGGCCTATAGCCAATCACTCAAGTGTCCTACACCCGAACTATGTACGGTTCGCTCAAACTTTTGCTGAGGAAAGGCTTTCGTCAGAAGATTTGCATGATTATCATCTGATGCGATTTATTCGATCATCACATTGCCACGATGTATGATCCGAACGAATCAGATGTATAATTGAAGTATGTATCTGGATTGTTGACGAGACCATTAATTCTTTAGCCTGTACTGTAGCCTAGCTCAGCTGCTAACAAAACTACTCCTAATCTGATTAGGATTATTATCAATCTAGAAGGCTTCTATTGCTGCCTCAGCTGCAGCAATAGTCCACTTTTGTTGTTTATTCGGTAACAGTATCTTGCTCGGAAGATTTCCAGCTCACTGTTCCATTATTCAAACTTTAAAGAACCGTTATTGCGACTTATAGTCATTTTTATCGGTTAGGAAACTTGCAACAGTGATCCCAGTCACTCCAAGTTCTCATTCTCCATAGTATACGACAGCATCCTCAGTTCATCTAAGATACTAAAGGACGTTCTTAACATCAATCCAGTGACTATAACTTGGATTGGCCTGACTGTGACTCCATATGCTCAAAGCGTATGAGACACTAGGTCGCGTACATTTATTTTCAATGTACGAGTTCTCAGAGAGTACTAACAACCTTTAGATCTATCCCAGTAGATCTTTATTCATAGAATAAAGGTTGTTTCTCCCAAGAATTCTACGGAGAATTTTCATGAAAGCCAAGCTTTCACCGATTGTATTATGAGAATGTCATTTCCAAGAAATGACATGTCATCATTACTTAGGACATTCACTGTCAGTGCGCTCCCACTAACCTCCTTATATACACAAGAATCATTTTCGTTTTGAATTAAATCATATACCATTATGATTACATCAAAATGATAATTCCAAGAACGCAATGCTTGCTTCAATCCATCCATGGATCGAATTAACTCGCAAACATTGTTTGCTCGTTTTGGTACGACAAAACCGTCAGGATGTTATAAACATCCTCCAAAAGGTTTCCTCTTAAGGAAAACGATTTTGACGTTCAGCTGCCATATTTCATAAATGAAACATGCAGCGTCAGCAAGCATTATCCAAATGGATTTAACCATGGCAACGAGTAAAAGGTTTCGTCATAATCGACACAATGTTGATAACGATACCTTTTCGCTACAAGCTTAGCTTAATACGTTGGTATGTTGCCTTCCATGTATGTCTTCCTTGAAGACTGATATAGGTACAATAGGCACAATGCCTTCTGGTACATCAACTAGTATCCAAACTTGGTTGGTATACATGGAATCCATTTCGGACTTCATGGCACTTTGCCATAATATGGAGTCGATACCTTGTATCACTTCCTCATACGTAGTCAGTTCTTATTCCTCAATAAGATTGACAGGTGAGATCAGAAACCCATACCCCAGGTTGTTTGCTGACTCTCTCCGACTTACGTGGTTCTTGTGTATTCGAAGATTATTGGTATAGTTTCATCCTTGATGAACTATTTGTGTTCCATTAAGGAATCAGTGCCTCGAATAGTATTTCAACGATTTTCATCGAGTTTTACTTTCCTCCCACTTACCACTGCATATAGGTATTCCTCTTAGGAAAACCGCATGGTGAGCAACAATTACATTGTTCTCTTGTGAGTTGTATAAGTACTATACTTTGGTTTCCCTAGGATAACCTACAACTTAGGCAATTATCCGATTTGGGTTCTAGTTTGGTATCATCCAAACTTTTCCTAGCATTCCTAAATCTTCAGGAATGAGAAAACTCGATTTCTTTCATGTTCATATCTAATATGAAGTCTGTCAAACAGATTTTTATGGAACCTTATTCAAAATAAGTTTTGCACTGTTAAATGCGTATCCATTGAAGGAAATGGTAGCTCAGAGCGACTCATGATTAACCTTATCATGTCCAACAAAATTTGGTTTCTCAGTTCGGACACACCGTCAAATGACGTGTTCCGGGAGGAGTCCTCATTGAAAGAATACTATACTCTTTCAAGTATATGAGAAATTTATTGCTTAAGTATTTTCATCATGGTCTAACCGTGATGGTTTAATACTTTAGCCGATCTGTCTGTCTACTTCGTGTCGAAACTCTTTGAATTTTATCAAAAGTTATGATTCGTGTTTCCAAAGAAACACATAACCATAACGCGATGCCACATCCGTAAAGGTCACGAAACATTCATATCCACCTCTAGCCTAGCTAGACATGGGCCCACTTACGTCACTATGAACAAGGGCTAACAGACCGGTGGCACTTACACTTTTACTAAGTAAAAGGTGTTATAGGTACTTTGCCTAATAAACTAGATTCGTAGACATCATTTGAATAGAATCAAATCCGTCTTAGTATCCACTCTTCAAAAGTGTGGATATACGAGTCTTGTTAATTGTGTCCCAGACAACAATGCCACATATAAGTCTCAACTGATCAAATCAGTTTGAGCTATTTGTTTGTCATATCATATGTTCGAGATTCATTTATATTCAAAATATAAATACTGTTATTCACATATAATGTGTTTATCTCAATATCATCTTTCTATAATAAAACACTTAGTGTTCTAGAATATAAAGGTATACCCGCAACGGGTTAAACCCTGATATAGAGATAATGTTTCTAGTCAAACTAGTTACATTTTAACAGTTCCCTAATTTAAGTACACACCCGAATGATAGTTCCTAAACTTAGGTTTCTACGAATAAAACAACGACTCTCGTCCCGTTTCTGATTCGCAGATCAATCTCACTGAAGTCAGTATCCTGCTAATTAGCAGATTCTGCACATCAGTACATATCTATGTACCACATCTAGTATCTAAAATCCAATTTTAATACTAGTAGTGAACATGTTTATGACAAACATATTTGAAGTCGGAGCCTTGCCCGTCTTTAATTCCTTCATGTCTGCCTTGTCCATACGACAGTCACGCATCTAGTGACCCCGTTTGCCACAGTTTAGGCAGACATCTTGGGATATGTCCTTTGTCTTCCTAGAAGATTATAATGACTTTGCCTTTGCCCCTTTTCCACACCTAGAAGCCTTTGGCCAAGCATTGGCCTTCTAGAATGTTGAAATAAGATGCGCCTTGCGCTACTTGCCCTATTGCAAATTCTGGCTTTGTCTCTTTGAGTATAGCCATTAACTCTCCAAGAGTTTTCTATTACAATTTGTTACTTCTAAGATCTAAAGATAGATCTATGAAGATCCTTCAATTTCAATATCATACTATAAGGATCTAATCCTTAGTTCTGAATAAGAAATTAAGGAGTCTATTTGGCAAGCTTATTGGATTAAGCACTAAAGTTATCATCACATGAATATTCCAAATATCATGTTCTACTATTTGCTTAACTCCGGGCTTAGGCCCAAGATGTTATTTTATCAAATAAAGTAACTTCTCAGTTTTCAGGACTATCCTGATTCATTATTCCCAATTTGAAAATTAAAGTCGTTTAAATACATTTTCACCAAGGATTATGTTTTAACACAAATCTTTCAATTATCTTGATTCTAATAGTCCAACTATTTAATCAACGATTTTAGGTACTATGATTATAATGATTACTATAGTCTAACTATATAATCAACTATAATTTATTTGGTTAAATTCAATTATATTGATTACTATAATCATATTATAAAATCAACTTTAATTGAAATGGTTAATTCAAATATATTGATTACTATAATCTAATTATATAATCAACTATAAATGAAATAGTTTGAATACAGCCCAACTATTTAATTTAAAACAACATTAATATTAGTCCAACTAATAAATAATTTATTTGACGAAATATTTGTAATGAGCGCGTATGGCAAGTAACTAAACGAATATTGCAAATTTAATACTTGCCTCCCACTATTTTTCGGCGAGCCTCTAACCTTCTGTTGAGTACTCGGGAAACCTTGTTTCCTAGTGGGGTAGGATCCCGTTAAATAACACACAATCTTGACTTTGGCCAACAAATTGTATGATAATTAACTAGGTAGATCTCTAAGATCAATTGGATCTCATCCAATTCCTAGATCCAGTAGGTGGACATCCAAGTCCGAAACATATATCTTATATATGCCAATATATCCAATATATTGCCTAACCTTTTTCCTCTGAATCAACTAAGCCTTGGCTTTGGCACAACAAACTTAGTGATCCCAGTTAAGCGGAACCCATTGACCTTGGAAAGCTTCGTAATCAATGTCGATGGACAAGAAGTGATCTTGACTTTGGCCAACAAATCACAACTTGGACAAGACACCAATATGGAACAAAGCCTTCATGATTCAAACACATCCGCGACGGACAAAGGTCTTGACTTTGGCCAACAAACCAGTGCCAGTCTTGGATCTTGAGTAAGAATCACTCAATGGAAGGAAAAACGCTTAATATGTATTGAGGGTTTTTCGCGTAATTGGCAACCAATTAATTATCTTTGTTAAGGTCTCATCATCATACACCATTAAACATGCATTCTAAACACATAATAAGGCGCGTATAAATAAATATAATAATGATATGTGGATGGATACTTAAACACATTGTTCCTAGAACAAATCTCTCCATTTCCTCTCTCCCGCTAGCCACACGTATTACTTCTACCCGATACATAACACTTCTAAAGAAACCTCATTTACATTAAGGGGAATAGGTGAGAAGAGAAATACACAGAGTCAAAGAGGTAATAGGCTGGACACGCAGGTCCGATTAATAAATTCTAAATTTATTACAACAATTTCCAAAATTGCCCTCACCCATCTAATACATTCGATATACATTATTCATACATCGCATCCATGCATTCACACAAGCATGTTATCAATCAATCTAATCCAATTAATTAATCTGATAATTAATGACCATCCAATGTTCAAACAACGATTTGATTTTGCGCGAGTCAAACTCGTTTTGCGAATAAGTACTCAAAGTACGAATTCTTGAATTAAATTAAACAACAACATTAAATCCAATTTAATTTGTATTTAATACTAACTCATTTATTTAATTCCAATTAAATATTACACCTTTTTAATGTGCCTTTACGACTTAGATTCCAAATCTAATCGTTACGGGTCTCAAAGCCCGATTAACATCCAATGTTAATTTAATTTAAAGTCCAATGGGCTTTCAATTAATTTCTTAAGGCATTGACTTTTGGTCAATATGGGTCAAATCCAAATACCAAAGCCCATTTAAGGAATCACCCTTATTTACCAAGAAACCAATTTAGGCCCATTAGGCCCAATTAAAATTAAAAGTCCATTAAGTCATAATTGGACTTTATGGATATGGTTTTGGGCCCAATTGGATCCAACCAATTAGCCTAAACCAAACTTGTCCAACAAAGCCCATTAAACCCAATTACAACTTTTAAAAGGCCCAATTCCAAAAAAGCCCAATTAATTTAATTTCAAAATTCCAAACTTCATAATTAATTAACCAAAGTGTATGCCATAATTAATTAACCAAATTAATATTTCCAAAATACTAATTCACTCAATTAATTATGCTCATTATCATCAACTTATGTCCAACACAATTGAATCAAAAAATCACATCATTTTCATGCTTCTCATTCACGACATTTAGGGTTTTTTTATGTCCAATTGTAAATCCAATCCAATTGAATCTTAAATCAACATTACCCAATATTTTCTAACTCATCCAATGATAAAAAAACATAAAATACCATGACTTAGGGCAAGCTATATGTTTCGGCCAAGCCTCATATATTGCGGAAAATCAATCCAATTCAATTTTCACAAAATTGATTATGCACAACTCAAAGTTAACATAATATAAGCATATTCCAACAATCAATTTCATCAAAACATGCTCAAATTCATTTTACCCAATTTTACCCTAATCAAGTTTCATGCTCAAAATGGCTCTAATACCATTGTTGGGTTTCTATTAAGTCCCAAGGATCAATTCATGCAATGAAACATATATGTGAATACTCGTAAAAGCATGGCAGAATCATACTTACAACGATCGGCCTTTGCAACGGGAGGAACATCAAAATCTCCAAGCTTTTGTCCTCAAAGGTTCTCGGTAGGCTTCTTTTGTGCTCCTTGTGCTCCTCCATTTTCGGTCAAGCTCCATGGATGAATCTCCAAGCTCCAAGCTTTGTTGTTGTGATTCCATGCTCAACGTTAGTTCCCTATCACCTTAGGATGACTCTCATGTGCTAGCATTGGCAAGATTTGCACAAATCTTCCATTTCCTTCATCTTGTTCTCGGTTTTGTGAAGGAAAAATAAGAGAGGAATAAGTTTGGCCCTTGGCCGAAACTTGTGTGAGAAAAAAAGGAGAGAGAGTGTTTTGTTTTCTTAAAACAATAATAATGAAAAATCAATTACAAAATTTGGTATATGGCTTTCAAAAAGTCAAACCAAATTTGGAGCCAAAATTTCATTAATTGTCCACACCAACCAACATCATGAATAGTGACTGCATGTCACTCACCAAAAAGGTGACTTGACATCTATCACTAAAGTGACAAGTGATGTGACGCGTGATGTGACTTATGGGCCACACTTGATTCGAAATGCGAGTGGGCCCGCAAACACTCCCGGGCTTGGTTTCGCTAATTCCGAATTAACGAATTTTCCGTTGCGACGTAATTAAATAATTATGCCTAGCAAAATTAATATTCACGTCGCTAGCGAATTAATTCTAAATTAACTCGTTTGCCTGAATTAAAATCTAATTTTAATTCCGCGTCGAAATCCAATTTCGTATAATATATCGAATATATTATTTTATCGATTATTTCCAAATTAATCGTTCTCTCTCTTTAAATAATATTTTATCCCAGATAAAATATCTCCGCAATTAATCCCAGATTAATTTTCTCTCTCTTATATTAATGTAGGGGTTTTTTAGGGGGTGAATCCGGTAACGCAGCGGAAGCGGTGAAAATCCGATTTTCAGATTTCAAAACTTTTTCTCGGATTAATTAAATAAACATATTTATTTAATATTCCAATAATCAAATTATGAAAATAAATTCAATAAAATAATTTTAAGTGAATTTACGAAATACCCTTGCTTTGTATTTTTGTCCATTTTAGTCCGAAATTGATCAAATAAATTTTGAATGATTCTAAATCATTTCCAAGATGAACTTAGCATGTTCAAAACATCAAAACACCAAAACCACAAAAATCCCCAAAATTCTATGCCAAAGCCGAATGCACCATTTGGTGCCCAATTTGGCCATTTGTCATTTCATGTCTCAAAACTCATCCAAATGAAATCCAATCAACATGAAACTTTATATGCATCATATACACACACAAATACACAACATATATGAAAATCCCCAAATTTGGAATTGGTCATGAACCCTAATTTTCAATTTCCACAAATTGGACAAATTAGACCAAATACATTAAATCAATTACTTCAATCATCATTCTTCCATCCAATCCAAGTCTCAACACAATGAAACAACTCAAGATCAAATCTAGGTCATTTAAGAGTGGGTCAATAACTCTAGATTAGCAACATGGTTTCAAAAACCTCAAAAGAAGTTTACAACTACAATAGTCACAACCTTCATTCACCATACATGCTCAACACTTCTAACAAACTTCCATCAACAAAAACACAAATAAATAAAGAAAGAAATAATCTAAGAACATCACATGTTGAAGCCTAGACCTAAGGAACAATTTCCTCTCTAATAGCAAGTTGAAAAACTTACTAAATTCCAAGCTATCTTTGATATGTCTTTCTTTTCTCAAGCTTTCCTTAGTTTTCTTCAATGGAGTTTATTTGGTAAAGTGTATTAGGTTAAGTGTAAAGTGAAATGAAAATCAATTTATACTTGTTCTATTTGGCCTTTGGCCGAAAATGACTAAGACAAAAACAAGCAAATTAATTTCAGTTTTATTTCAACCACATTTGGTCAACTTGCCTAAATATCTAAATAACAACTTTATTAGATATTTATTTAAGTCAACAAAAGCAACTAATGTCTTTTACAACAAATATCCTAACATAAGATATTTATATTTTAATTAATTTAATCATTTAACAATTAAATAATTAATTAATTAATCAAATACAAATATATAAAATATATGTATAATATTTACAAAATATTAAAAACATATATTCATTTAGGATAAAAGTCAAATAACTCATTTTGACTATTAATTAATGTGTATTTAAATTTATCAAGTATTAAATGTAAATACACAATTAATTAGGCAAATGACTATCTAGTCATTTTAGCACGTATCTTGCGTTTAACCTTTAAACGACTTTATAAATAATCAATATTATTTATTAATGTTGCTCTAGTGCTCAACGAGTATGTTTCATTATTGAGACTCTCTAGATTCAGGTATATCCGTCACGAAATCAAATTTCGTGTCCATAATCTATCCACCCGTAGATTATGACGATCACGGATAATCTCGCTGAACCATACAGGTCGAGGTCATGGCAAATGTATAATTCCTCCGTCACAGGTATCCGGATAAATCCCAGAGATATAGATGTAAACGCAAATCTCTATCGGGATTTTCCAGTCGACTATTCTATTAGTAATCTAAAAAAGAATGTTTAGAACTAGCTTCTAAACTTTACCACGGGCCCATGGTTTTATCTGATTGCTAATCATACATGGACTACCTATGCTCTGATACACAGAACTGACGGATCCTATCTTGATACACATAGGACACCCTGAGGATTTGTCTACACCCAACGAACAGGCGGAGGTCTGATCTAAATAGATCGGTGACGTGGCTGCCGTCTAAGTGTAGAAGATGTCTCATGTGCCCACAATGGCATCTCAAGTCTAAGAATCACAAGTGCTACTCAACCCAAGAAGATTCTTATTGACGCTGGTGTACCATCCATTAAGAATCTTCGGTGAGTCGTTCAGTGTTTATCCGCTATAAACACCTACACGTCTATACTAGTCTCCAAGACTTATGGTTCATTGAAAACCATTGGAATCATATATTCCAGTATACGACATGTACCGGTCTCAACGGGTTTACTATACTGACCAAGTAGTGTAAACCTTGACCAGGAACTGTCTGAGAATGACAACGTCATGATACTACTCAATATCCGTTGCGACGCTTTTGCAACTGTATCATGACTAATCATTCTAGGGTCATTACGTCTTTACCATATAGAAAGATAGATTATATTATAGAAACTGCATATATTATTCTATAATAATGTTTTACAGAAGTATTTAACAGAATACAACCGGGAATTGGCGCTCTGAGCACCAACCCCAACAAAATCTCCCACTTGCTTCAGTGCCAATATCGATTGTATCTAATACCCATCGACTCCACGTGTTTATCAAACAACTTCGGAGGTATGGCCTTCGTTAGCGGGTCTGCTAAATTATCTTCACTCGGTACCTTGCACACGACAATATCCCCTCGACGCGACACGATCTCTCGAATGATGTGGTACTTGCGTTCGACATGCTTCGACTTCTATGCGCCCGCCCTTCGGTTCCTTGCTTGCGCAATGGCTCCAGTATTATCACAGTATAACGGAATCGCATTCTCGATACTTGGGACAACTCCCAATTCTGTGATAAAGTTCTTTATCCACACAGCCTCTTTTGCAGCTTCAGAAGCTGCAATATATTCCGCCTCAGTGGTGGAATCAGCTGTCGATCCCTGTTTGGAACTCTTCCAACAAACTGCACCTCCGTTAAGGGTAAAGACAAATCCAGATGTAGACTTTCTATCATCGGGATCCGATTGGAAATCGGAGTCTGTATACCCATTAACTTGCAGTTCGTTTCCTCCATATATTATCAACTTATCCTTAGTACCTTTAAGATACTTTAGGATATGTTTGATGGCCATCCAATGGTCATTTCCTGGATTGGACTGATATCGACTAGTTACGCTAACAACGAAACTGATATCAGGCCTCGTACATAACATGGCATACATTATGCTACCCAAACACGAAGCATAAGGTTGGTTAGACATTCTAACCTTCTCATCTTCTGTTTGTGGACACATCTTCTTAGAAAGATGTATCCCATGTCTGAACGGTATGTTTGCTGTCTTACAGTTACCAAAACTATACCGTTCCAAGATCTTATCTATGTACGTTGATTGGGATAACCCAATCAGCCTCCTTTGTCTATCTCTATAGAGTTTTATCCCTAAAACATAAGAAGCTTCTCCCAGGTCTTTCATGGAGAAATTCTTACAGAGGTATGCTTTAACGCTTTGTAACATGCCCAAATCATTCCCAATGATTAGGATGTCATCAACATATAGGACTAAAAATACGACCATGCTCCCACTGGCCTTCTGATACACACAGGATTCTTCCGAATTCTTGAGAAAACCAGACGATCTAATAATCTCGTCGAATCGAAGATTCCAACTTCGTGAAGCTTGTTTAAGTCCATAAATGGACTTCTTAAGCTTACATACCATACCCGAGGTTTCGCTGGATGCGAAACCTTCCGGCTGTTCCATATAGATTTCTTCATCAAGAATCCATTTAGAAAAGCCGTTTTGACATCCATTTGCCAAATCTCGTAGTCATGATACGCAGCTATAGAAAGCAAAATCCGGATAGACTTAAGCATTGCAACCGCGAAAAATTTTCATCGTAGTCGACGCCAGGTCGCTGAGTGTAACCTTTTGCTACCAGTCGGGCCTTGTAAGTTTCAACCTTACCGTCAGGCCCGCGCTTCCTTTTGTAAACCCATTTACAACCGATAGGAACAATTCCTTCGGGAAGCGGAATCAAGTCCCAAACTTGATTTTCATGCATTGAGTCTATCTCGGATTTCATGGCACTTTGCCATTTCACGGAGTCGATGTTCCAACATCGATTCTCTATAGGTGAAAGGATCTGTCTCTCTCAACTAAGAGAACATCCAGACTCTTTTCTTGTATCAAATACAAGCGTTCAGGAGGTCTAGATACCCTTTCCGACCTACGGAGTGGTGTGTGTTGAAGGTCCTTCATCTACTTGAACTTCAGGTTCCTCCGTTGGCTCGTTGTTTTCAGGTTGGACTTCATCAAGCTCAACCTGTCTATGATTACCACCTTCTGACAAAAATTCTACTTCTAGAAATTTTGCGAAGCGAGCTACGCACACATTTTGATGCTCGGTATCATAGAACAGATATCCCCTCGTATTCGAAGGATATCCAACAAACCTAAACTTTTGCCCTCGAGGCGAAAGCTTATCTTGCTGAGTCACCCTGACATAGGCAGGACAACCCCAAACCTTAACATAATTAAGATTTGGTCTCCTACCGAACCATATCTGATACGGTGTCGTAGGAACAGCCTTTGAAGGAATCTTATTCAAAAGATGTGCGGTTGTTAAGAGAGAGTAGCCCCATAAATAATAGGGCAAATCTGTGAAACTCAACATCGATCGGACCATATCCAATAAAGTCCGATTTCTCTCTTTCAGACACCATTGTGCTGTGGTGTACCTGGAGGAGTATATGAGCGAGAATCCCATTCTCCTTCATATAATCCATGAACTCACCACTATATATTCGCCGCCTCGATCTGATCGAAGGCATTTAATATATTTACCAGTTTGTTTTTCTACTTCATTTCGGAACTCTTTGAACTTTTCAAAGGTTTCCGATTTATGTCGCATCAAATATAAACATAACCGTACCGTGACAAATCATCGGTAAAGGTAACAAAGTACGAATAACCACTGTGAGCAGTTTGACTTAGTGGACCACATACATCAGAATGTACGAGTTCCAGTAAGTTAGTGGCGCGGTGTCCAACACCAGAAAATGGGGCTTGGGGCTTTGGTCATCTTACCCTGAATACAGGATTCACAAGTTGGATAGGATTCAATGGTAAGATCTGATATCAAACCATTCCTAACCAATTGGGTAAGGCGTTTAACGCCAATGTGACCAAGTCTCATATGCCAAAGTTCAGTATTATTAATTACAGGTAAACTACGTTTATTAACTCTAGTATTTAATATATCTTTTGAAGTTTGCAATGTATAATGACCATGCTGGTTTGGACAACAAAGGATCTGAATATTATTTTATCATATAAATACAAAGAACTATTCTTAATATTAATACAAAAGCCTTCTGTATCTAATACAAAAAGTGATATAATATTTGCGACACATCCTGGTACAAAATGACAGTCATATAACAAAAGTGTCTCATTCGGTAATGAGATCTCGCATACTCCCACTGCAACTGCATCCAAAGAGTCTCCACTCCCGAACCGCAACTGCATCTCTCCAGGCTTCAGTTTCCTACTTTCCTTCAGCACCTGCAACGAATTGCAAATGTGAATGGGACAAGCAGAATCTAAAATCCAGCTGGATGTAACGGCTTCACAAGCCAAAGATAAATCAATAACTGGAAAAATAAAAGTACATGATGTATAAGCTCTGTCTCTCCTCACTTGGGCAATGTAATCAGGACAATTCCTTTTCCAGTGCCCGACTTTGCCGTAGTGGTGGCATTTGTCTTCAGAAGCCCTTTTGGGCTTTGCAATCTTCGCCTGTTGTTGAGGACCAAAAGCCTTCTTCTTCTTCTTGCCTTTCTTGTTCTTTCCCTTGGACCATCCTTGGGAAGAAGCCGAAAGAGAAGTAGTTCTAGGAGGGCGAGTCGGTACTCCCTTCTTAAGGTCCTCTTCTGCCGTGAGCAACATCCTATGTAGCTCTTGGTAGGTACAGACAGTCCCGTGCATGTTGAAGTACATCACGAACTGGCGAAATGAAGCTGGTAGTGAACCAAGAATGACACTCCTACCGAGAATGTCATTGAAGATGAGATTATGTTGCCTCAATTGATCGATCAAATCGATCATCTGAAGAACATGTGGGCTAACACTCTGCCCCTCATCCAGACGCGCATGGAACAGTTCCATGGCGACTTTGTGAACAATCACTTGTTCTTGACTAAGACAAAAACAAGCAAATTAATTTCATTTTCATTTCAACCAAATTTGGTCAACTTGCCTAAATATCTAAATAAAAACTTTATTAGATATTTATTTAAGTCAACAAAAGCAACTAATGTCTTTTACAACAAATATCCTAACATAAGATATTTATATTTTAATTAATTTAATCATTTAAAAATTAAATAATTAATAATTAATCAAATACAAATATATTAAATATATGTATAATATTTACATTAAATATTAAAAAATATATTCATTTAGGATAAAAGTCAAATAACTCATTTTGACTATTAATTAATGTGTATTTAAATTAATCAAGTATTAAATGTAAATACACAATAATTAGGCAAATGACTATCTAGTCCTTTTAGCACGTATCTTGCGTTTAACCTTTAAACGACTTATAAATAATCAATATTATTTATTAATGTTGCTCTAGTGCTCAACGAGTATGTTTCATTATTGAGACTCTCTAGATTCAGGTAATCCGTCACGAAATCAAATTTCGTGTCCATAATCTATCCACCCGTAGATTATGACGATCACGGATAATCTCGCTGAACCATACAGGTCGAGGTCATGGCAAATGTATAATTCCTCCGTCACAGGTATCCAGATAAATCCCAGAGATATAGATGTAAACGCCAAATCTCTATCGGGATTTTCAGTCGACTATTCTATTAGCAATCTCAAAAAGAATGTTTAGAACTAGCTTCAAACTTTACACGGGGCCCATGGTTTTATCTGATTGCTAATCATATGGACTACCTGGCTCTGATACACAGAACAGTGACTGATCCTATATTGATACCCACTGACTAGGATAACAGGAGGGTCTAGATCGAAATAGACGGAGGGTGTAAAGTCGGTGACGTGACTGCCGTCTAAGTGTAGAAGATGTCTCATGTGCCCACAATGGCATCTCAAGTCTAAGAATCACAAGTGCTACTCAACCCAAGAAGATTCTTATTGACGCTGGTGTGTACCATCCATTAAGAATCTTCGGTGAGTCGTTCAGTGTTTATCCGCTATAAACACCTACACGTCTATACTAGTCTCCAAGACTTATGGTTCATTGAGAAACCATTGGAATCATATATTCCAGTATACGACATGTACCGGTCTCAACGGGTTTACTATACTGACCAAGTAGTGTAAACCTTGACCAGGAACTGTCTGAGAATGACAACGTCATGATACTACTCAATATCCGTTGCGACGCTTTTGCAACTGTATCATGACTAATCATTCTAGGGTCATTACGTCTTTACCATATAGAAGATAGATTATATTATAGAAACTGCATATATTATTCATATATAATAAGTTACAGAAGTATTTAACAGAAATACAACCGGGAATGGCGCTCTGAGCACCAACCCCAACAAAATCTCCCACTTGCTTCAGTGCCAATATCGATTGTATCTAATACCCATCGACTCCACGTGTTTATCAACAACTTCGGAGGTATGGCCTTCGTTAGCGGGTCTGCTAAATTATCTTCACTCACTTCGCTACCTGCACACGACAATATCCCCTCGCGACACGATCTCTCGAATGATGTGGTACTTGCGTTCGACATGCTTCGACTTCTAATGCGCCCTCGGTTCCTTTGCTTGCGCAATGGCTCCAGTATTATCACAGTATAACGGAATCGCATTCTCGATACTTGGGACACTCTCCAATTCTGTGATAAAGTTCTTTATCCACACAGCCTCTTTTGCAGCTTCAGAAGCTGCAATATATTCCGCCTCAGTGGTGGAATCAGCTGTCGATCCCTGTTTGGAACTCTTCCAACAAACTGCACCTCCGTTAAGGGTAAAGACACAAATCCAGATGTAGACTTTCTATCATCGGGATCCGATTGGAAATCGGAGTCTGTATATACCCATTAACCTGCAGTTCGTTTCTCCATATATTATCAACTTATCCTTAGTACCTTTAAGATACTTTAGGATATGTTTGATGGCCATCCAATGGTCATTTCCTGGATTGGACTGATATCGACTAGTTACGCTAACAACGAAACTGATATCAGGCCTCGTACATAACATGGCATACATTATGCTACCCAAACACGAAGCATAAGGTTGGTTAGACATTCTAACCTTCTCATCTTCTGTTTGTGGACACATCTTCTTAGAAAGATGTATCCCATGTTCTGAACGGTATGTTTGCTGTCTTACAGTTACCAAAACTATACCGTTCCAAGATCTTATCTATGTACGTTGATTGGGATAACCCAATCAGCCTCCTTTGTCTATCTCTATAGAGTTTATCCCTAAAACATAAGAAGCTTCTCCCAGGTCTTTCATGGAGAAATTCTTACAGAGGTATGCTTTAACGCCTTGTAACATGCCCAAATCATTCCCAATGATTAGGATGTCATCAACATATAGGACTAAAAATACGACCATGCTCCCACTGGCCTTCTGATACACACAGGATTCTTCCGAATTCTTGAGAAAACAGACGATCTAATAATCTCGTCGAATCGAAGATTCCAACTTCGTGAAGCTTGTTTAAGTCCATAAATGGACTTCTTAAGCTTACATACCATACCGAGGTTTCGCTGGATGCGAAACCTTCCGGCTGTTCCATATAGATTTCTTCATCAAGAAATCCATTTAGAAAAGCCGTTTTGACATCCATTGCCACCAAATCTCGTAGTCATGATACGCAGCTATAGAAAGCAAAATCCGGATAGACTTAAGCATTGCAACCGGCGAAAAATTTTCATCGTAGTCGACGCCAGGTCGCTGAGTGTACCCTTTTGCTACCAGTCGGGCCTTGTAAGTTTCAACCTTACGTCAGGCCCGCGCTTCCTTTTGTAAACCCATTTACAACCGATAGGAACAATTCCTTCGGGAAGCGGAATCAAGTCCCAAACTTGATTTTCATGCATTGAGTCTATCTCGGATTTCATGGCACTTTGCCATTTCACGGAGTCGATGTCCAACATCGATTCTCTATAGGTGAAAGGATCTGTCTCTTCAACTAAGAGAACATCCAGACTCTTTTCTTGTATCAAATACAAGCGTTCAGGAGGTCTAGATACCCTTTCCGACCTACGGAGTGTGTGTGTTGAAGGTCCTTCATCTACTTGAACTTCAGGTTCCTCCGTTGGCTCGTTTGTTTCAGGTTGGACTTCATCAAGCTCAACCTTTGTTATGATTACCACCTTCTGACAAAAATTCTACTTCTAGAAATTTTGCGAAGCGAGCTACGCACATATTTTGATGCTCGGTATCATAGAA
>SKCR01030254.1:0-31867 GCA_019454045.1 Zanthoxylum bungeanum
TCAAGCGTCAAATCGTTTGTCGCGTCAATCGTCAAATCAATTGTCACTTTGAGTGATGTGACTTGAACATGTCACTTTATTAAAGTGATGTGATGTGACTTAAGTAAAAGTTGAAATGATGGGAAGCATTATTGCTTTTTTATTTTTTGACTTTAGAATTGAAAGATAAGATATATATATTTTTTATTTATTTTTACTTGGTAAATAAAATAAAATATATATATTAGATATCTTTTTCTCTCTCACAAGTGTACAGAAAACGTAACTCTTCCTCTCCCTCTCTTTTTCTCTTCTTCTCCCTCACGGTCTCAAGACCGATTCTTCATCAGATTTTTCCTCTGGTTTCACCGAAACTTTAAGAAGCAAAATGGAAGATGATAAGTGCTAGCACACACCTTGAGTGATACTATGGTGTTAGGGAAGTGATTTCGTGAGCAAGGAATCACCTTGTGAAGCTTGGAGCTTGGAGTTACTATGGAGGTTCATCCATGGCCGAATAGAAGATGAAGAAACAGCACCCACACCGTGCAGTCCACCACCGAGCAGCTCACTGTCGCGCATGGAGAGACTGTGCGTTTTTCATCTTCAACCGCATGCAACCAATCAATGTGAGTATGAATTCCGCCTTACTCCTTTGATGTGTTCATATGTGATTTTTATGCATTGTTTGTGATCTTGGGACTTGATTAAACTCCAACAGAAGGTGCTAGCCTTGCATGTGAGAAGATGTTCCAAACAACCACACTATCTTCAAGCTTTTTGGCAACCAAAATGAAGAAGATGAAGACCAAAAAACTGCATGCAGTTTCGGCAATGTGAGAGAGAAGAGAGATTTTCATGTTGATTTTTGATACCAAAAATCAATTTATATTTATGCCTAATATTTATTAAATAATAATAAATCTATGACACAAACCATGCAAAGGCTTAGAATGTCAAACACTCAATTTCCATGCATAACAATTGAGTGTATTATACACTATCACCATGCAATGCTTATCAATAAAATATACATAAAATGACATGTGTCATGTGGGCCCCACACGTTTCCAAATGAAAGCGGCCCACGTGCACTCACGCGTTCGGGTTCGATATTTCCGAAATACCGAACTTGCGTCGCGACGTTAATTAAATCGAATTTAAATAAATAATCGCGCCTAGCGAAATTATTATTTACGTCGCTAACGAATTAATTCTAAATTAACTCGTATGCCCGAATTAAAATCTAATTTTAATTTCGCGTCGAAATCGAATTTCAATTATTATATCGAATATTATAATTTTACTGATTAATTCCAAATTAATCGTTCTCTCTCTCTAAATAAGGCACTTTATCCGAGATAAAGTTTCTCCGCAATTAATCCAAGATTAATTAAGTTCGAATCAAATATCATAGGTGAATCTTCGGGAAGTGACCCAAGAGATCTCCGGATATGTTGGCAGTAAATACGGTCGTCGGATAATCCGAACACGCACGTACCTCGTACTACGTTCTTACCGATTCACAAGACAAGGTTGGCTTCTAGCAAAGCGCCATGCCTACCCAATTCTCCAGAAATATTCTTATAGGAATATAAGATCTATATCAAGCGTAGTATACCGTAGTATTGCGTACATCGATCCAGTATCGGATGATCACATGCTAGGCCTGGGGCTGGAGATGTGTCTGCCCCGTACGAAACATATATCGGACATCAAGCAACTAGTCTCTTTAAATCGGACAATCCTGACCTAGTCATATTGTCCCGACGGTTGCAACCTTTATAGAGTACTAGTTCTGTGTCCTGCGTGATCATCACCTCCATATGTCTGAAGCGATACTTCCATCTTGACATCACATCCAGTACACTACGATTCTCGATAAACCCATAAGAGGTGTACACAGAACCGGTTAAGGTCCCCAACCACCAAAACCAAAGTTTACCGATTGTCGCAAGTACTAGCGATGTAAGTCTCAGGTTAAGACCATATACACCTACCCTGATGCGGCCTCCCATAGACACCTAGACATACTACCAATGGGATTCCGCGGGGTCTATCCAGAGCGAAGCTGTTTTCCGTACCATCGGTAAAACACAACCTCCTATCGCACTTGCATAAGTATCCAATACTTAAATATATGAGAACTATGCCGTTGTGCCCTCACAACGTGCACAAGCGCAATACTAGCTATTCCGCATTATCGATGTCCAGTCTCGATAATACTACGGCTAGGGATATTTAATGATTAAACCTTTATGGATTGATACTGTCTCATATCATCTCAATCCAGTACTAATCATATGGACTTTCGCCATTTATATATCAAAGTAAATAATATTTACAAAATGGCAAAAGGCAATTTCATTATTACATAGTTAATTTTGTACAATAATACAATATCATTTACAAACAGTGACGCAATGGGACACAATGTCTAACACCTAGCCCGTCTTCACTTCCTTCATGTCTACCTTGTCCATATGACAGTCACGCTTCCAGTGACCCCATTTGCCACAGTTTAGGTAGACATCTTGGGATATGTCATTTTTCTTCCTAGAAGACTGTGACGATTTTGCCTTTGCCCCTTTTCACATCCTTAGAAGTCTTCGGCCAAGCCTTGACCTTCTGGATGTTGAAGTAAGATGCGTCTTGCGCTCCTTGCCTTTTTGCAAGTTCTGGCTCTGAATCATTGAGCAAAGCCATTAACTCTCCAAGAATTATCTTTTGCAATCAACACTTCTAAGATCTAAGTATAAATCTATTATGATCCTTCAATTTCAATATCATACTATAAGGATCTAATCCTTAGTTCTGACGAAGAAATTAAGGAGTCTTTGCGGCAAGCATAACGGATTGAGCACTAAAGTTATCATCAAATGAATCTTCCAAAGATCATGCTCTACTATTTACTCAACTCCGGGTTTAGGCCCGAGAGGTCGTTCTATCAAATAGAGTAACTTCTCAACTCCCAGGACTATCCTGAAATTCATTTCCCAATTGAAAATTAAAGCCGTAAAAGACATTTAACACTAACCTTTTCCTCTGAATCAACTAAGCCTTGGACTATCCTGAAATTCATTCCCAATATCCAATATATTGCCTAACCTTTTCCTCTGAATCAACTAAGCCTTGGCTTTGGCATAACAAGCTTAATGATTCCAGTTAAGCGGGACCCATTGACTTTGGAAAGCTTCATAATCGATGTTGATGGACAAGAAGTGATCTTGACTTTGGCCAACAAATCACAACTTGGACAAGACATGCGATATGGAACAAAGCCTTCATGATTCAAACACATCCGCGATGGATAAAGGTCTTGACTTTGGCCAACAAACCAGTGCCAATCTTGGATCTTGAGAATGAATCATTCAATGAAAGGAAAGCGTTTAATATTTGTTAAGGGTTTTTCACGTAATTGGAAACCAATTAATTATCTTTGATTAGGTCTCATCATTCACCCTTAGCATGCATTCTAAAAGCATAATAAAGCACGATAAAATTAATAATGATATTCGGATGGATATATAATACATTTTGTTCCTAGAACAAATCTCTCCATTTCCTCTCTCCCGCTAGCATTATTCTTCTTCTTCTACCCAATTACATAACACTTCTAAAGAAACCTCATTTACATTGAGGGGAATAGGTGAGAAGAGAAATACAATGACAAAAGAGGTAATAGACTGGACACGCAGGTCCAATTAAATAAATTCTAAATTTATTACAACAATTTCCAAAATTACCCTCACCCATCTAATATCCATCTGATATACATTATTCATACATACATCCAAGTATTCACACATAGCATGTTATCAATCAATCTAATCCAATTAATTAATCTTTGATTAATGACCATCCAATGTTCAAACAACGATTTGATTTGCGCGAGTCAAACTCATTTAAGAATAAATACTCAAAGTAAGTATTCTTGAATTATATCGAACTATAATTTTAAATCCAATTTAAATTATATTCAATACTAATTCACATTTAATTCCAAATTAAATTATTACACTTTTAATTGTACCTTTTAGACTTGGATTCCAAATCCAATCTTAATGGGTCTCAAAGGCCCAATTAGTATCCAATACTATTTAATTAAAGTCCAATGGGCTTTCAATTAATTTATTAAGGCATGGACTTTGGCAACCAAAGCCCAATAAGGAATCACTATTTGCCACAAAATTAATTTTGGCCCATTAGGCCCAATTAAATTTTAAAGGCCCAATTATCATATTTGGACTTTATGGAAATGGTTTTAGGCCCAATTGGATCCAACCAATTTAACCTAAACCAAACTTGGCTCAACCAAACCCATTAAGCCCAAATACAATAATTAAATTAATTCATTATTCATTATTCCAAATTACAAATTAATTCATTTCAAGTGCAATTAGTACAATTAATCTAATATTTCCAAAATACTAATTAATTCAATTAATCATACTTAACATTTCCAATTCATGTCCAACACAAATTGAAGCAAAACAGTTCATTATAACATGCTTCAAACTCACGGAAAAGGCATACAAAAATCATTCAATTTGATTTTAATCCAATTTAAATCAACATTCAATATTTCTATCATGCCAACAACACATCCAATATGTCAAATTTCAAAAATTCCATGAGCTTTCCTAGGGTTTATATTCGGCCAACCTATAGGATTTGGAGATTTTTGATCTAATCAATATTTCACAAATCCAACAATGCACAAATCCAATTCAACATCTTATAAGCTCAACCAAATCATCAATTTAGGAAAATCAAGCTCTAAACATAAAATTCCCAAATTAAAGTCTATAAACCCTAGAATTCCAAATCAAACTTAGGAGGCTCTGATACCATTGTTAGTGTTCCTAGAACATGCCAAGGGTCTTTAAGAGTGATTTGTGTGTGAATTACCAAGAGAGTTGCGGAATACTCACAATGATTGGTGGAGGAGATTTCAAAAATTTCCATCTTTCTTTGGATGGGTTGGAAGCTTCGGAGCTTGAAGACGAGTTCTAAACTCTCGGGTTGGTCTCCCTATCACCTTCCTTTGACTCCAAAATGTGCTAGCATGGTAGAATTTTGAAATAAAAATTCCATGGGAGAGACCTTGTAGTTTCGGCCAAGGCAAGAAAGAGATAAGAAATGTGAATAGTTTTGTTTTCCAAAAACAATTAACCTTTTATATTTTTGGTTGGTGTGTTGGAATAAATCTAATTTACTTTATTCAACCACTTCCATCACTTTGATTTGAGTTTAGAGTGTTGAGCAATTAATCCAATTAATAAGCTCAACCACTTGTATCACAAATAGTGACAAGTTGATGTAAGTTGGTGGGACCCACTTTAAATTCAAAATTCAAGTGGTTCGCTCAACACACTTCGGGCTCGGTTTCGTTTATTTCGAATAAACAAATTTTCCGTCGCGACGTAATTAAATCCAATTCAATTAAATAATAATGCCCAGGAAATTATTACGGAAGTCGCTCGTGAATTAATTCTAAATTAATTTGTTCGCTTGAATTAAAATCCAATTTTAATTCCGCATTGAAATCTAATTTCAATTAATATATCTAATATATTATTTTAGCCCAATTAAATAAATTAAATAGTAAAATCTAATTTCACTATTAAATTTACTTTACCGATTAATTCTAAATTAATCGCGTTCTCTTCTCGACGAATTTATTCCCAGATAAATTTTCGACGCAATTAATCCCATATTAATTCTTTCTCTTTTAATTAATCCCAGATTAATTTTCTCTCTCATAATTAATTCCAAATTAATTATATGTTCGAGTCAAATGCCATCGGTGAATCTTTGAGAGGCGACCCAAGAGATCCCTGGATATGTTGGCAGTAATACAGTTATCAGACTATCTGAATACGTGAGTACCTAGTACCACGTTCTTAGCGATTTACAAGACATGGTTGGCTTCTAGAAAAGCACCGTGCCTACCCAATTCTTTAGAAATATATTCAACATGGAATATACATAATCTATATCAGGCGTAGTATACATAGTATCGCGTATTACGATCCAGTATCGGATGTCACATGCTAGGCCTGGGGCTGGAATGGTGTCTGCCCCATACGAAGCATATATCGGATTACCAGCAACTAGTTGTAGGCATTGCATTTTTGCATGTGAAACCCGATGATGAGTCTCAGTTGGAGGCACTACCTTTTTAGCTAAGGATATTGCGGGAAACGGAGGTCGGAAGGGGAAATTCAGAATAAGTACGTCATCAAGTTTATTTCACAAGCTCACTGTCTTCGTTAGTGCTGCGTTCGTTACTTCGTTCAAACGTCAGGCAGATTGCGGACGTTCGTGTGGCGTTCGAATTGGCGTTCGAACGACGTCGGTGTTTCTGGTTTTGCTACTACCTCGCACCCCAGCCCATTTAGCTCCCCAAAGCCCATAAAACACATCCCAAATTAATTAAATTAAACATTAAATATTAAATAAAATATCTAAACAATTTACCAATTAAATAAAACACAAAATATAATTATACCTAATGAAGATAAATCAAATATATTAACTTCCTAACTAAACAAATCACATACTAAATTAAAAAGATGTCATGCCTAATTAAAATCAATCATAACCAATTAAATATTTTGACTTCCTAATCTAGCCAAGATTTGTCCCCGCTCAATCTTTGACTTTCCTTGCTCAACACCAAATCAAATCCTCCTTTTAATGCCAAATCCCTTCCTTGTGAGACAATGTGAAGCCCTAACCCTTCTCTATATAAACCACACCTCTCCAAGCCATCCGACTCCTGGTTCATGCCCATCACAAACAAAAGAAGAAAAGAAATAGCAACCCCCTAAGCCTCCACACATCACCGAAAAATATACCCCCAACGACAGCCCAAACACGCCCCAAACAGCCACTAAAGTACCCCCGAACAGCAGCCCCCTTCCCACCAAAACTGACCCAAACTAGTCCCTAAATCACGCCCAAACAGCAGTAATTTAACCCCTAAAACAGCAGCAAAATACACTTAAAGCATTGCCTAAAAATCTTAAAAACAGTAACATAAAGAGATTGCATTCATAATCCTTAAAATAATCACACACGACTGCACTAAGAACCCACACAAACTTGGAACAGTTCATTGAAACATCAAAACAGGTGGCCTGAGCAGTGAGCAGCAAAACAGAGGCCGAACAGGAGCAGAACGGAGTTCGAACCGCAAGCAAATCAGCAAAGCAGTGAGCTAGGATGCTAAACCAGTGTTGAAATACATGTTGTGGCCCTTGAGTAGATAAATATGCATGAATTATGAGATGTAGTATGTTGTGGCTGTGGAATAAAATAAGAGACGTGTCAACTCTCGCGGTATATCGGATGGAAACCCGGACATAAATTTCATAGCCGATTCCGAATGGACGGTAATATGATATGTACTTGGGACACAACTCCACGTACCGCTTGAGTAAACGGCACCCTCTTTTGTTTTGTGTTGCTTTTGTTTATTTTCGTTACTTGAATTCTGTATGTTGTTTATTTATGCATGATTCAATCGAGCGCATGGGCTTAGTAAGTGGAATGAAAGATCCCCTATGGGGAGGGTTAAAGCCTTTTACCACGATGCTTTGCCGCGCCGGTTGATGTGTGTTCGGTTGGATGCAAGATACGTTCAATCGGGCATACTTAGTTTGATATTATTGTCTTTATCTTTTTATGCATGGTTCAATCAAGCGCATGGGCTTAGTAAGTGGAATGAAAGATCCCTTATCGAGAGGGGTTAAAACCATTTACCACGATGCTTTGCCGCGCCGGTTGATGCGTGTTCGGATTAGATGTAAGATGTGTTCAATCGGGCATACTTGGTTTTGATATGATTGGCTCTATTTTTGTATGTATGATGCGATCGAGCGCATGGGCTTAGTGAGTTAGTCCAAAGGTCCTCTATTTGAGAGACGAAGAGCCTAAAAGGCCACCTTTGTGACACTACTTCGCCGCGCTGGACGAAGTGTGTTTGGGTTGAATGTACGTTCAATTGGGCATACGGAGTCCTACACTTTTATTGTCTTTATTTCATGTGTTGTGATGTGACGCGCATGGGCTTAGTATATTGGTCTAAAGGTCCTCTCTTGAGAGACCAAGAGCCCCAAAAGGCCACCTTTACGGCAGTACTTCGTCGCGCCCCTTTATTTTGTTGTTTATGTATTGCGTCCCATTTCATGCATCAGGTCTGTTCCCGTTCGAACGCGTTTACGAACGCAACTCGAACGCGCATGCATTTTGCCTTATCATGCATCAGGTCTCATTTCCGTTCGAACGCGTTCACGAACGCCATACGAACGTAGCATTCTGTTTCATTTCTGTTCGAACGCGTTAACAAACGCCATACGAACGTGAGCATTCTGTTTCATTTCCGTTCGAACGCGTTATCAAACGCCATACGAACGTGAACCTTCTGTTTACCGTTCGAACGCGTTACGAACGCTACACGAACGCGAACACACTGAACTGAGACATATTCATCACATGCCATGTATAATTGTTTCTTAGGTGATTTTTTTATGGAACCACACATAGTCATTCTTATCTTTGTGCACATAATAATGAAAAGCATGTTTATTCCATTAGTTGCGTCATTTGCCTTAGTCTTGATTTAACGCATTACGATTCATATACCTATGCCATTATGACTTTGGAGTATTATTTCTTGTGATATATAGGATGGAAACCCAGACATAAATTCCGTAGCCGATTCCGAATGGACGGTAATGCGGTCTGTACTTGGGATACAATTCCACGTATCACTTGGAAAAGTGCTCACATGTATGCTTGTGCGGTTATTATGAATGCTTGTTTTTCATGAATATGATATGCTGAATGAAGTTGTATGTTCGTTGTTACTTTGAGGTATTTTCAGGCATGTGTTCATAGATGCGAGATATATGTGAAATGTATGTATAAGTTTTATTTTGTACCCGTGAATTTAGAAGCATGATACTCTTGGAAATAAGTGCTACTTAAGCCTAATTAAATTATTACATAAATCCTGTCATTACAAGTGGCATAAGTAAGGGACCATTCCGAACCCAATGGTTTGAGGTCCTCCCTTGCGAGGGGTGAGTGCGGCCTTAAATCTTTGTCCCGGTTCACACCGGGTGGCGACTCCATGTTATTTCGTACCTCCCAACTAGGCCGCGAGCCTAGAACAGCGTCGCCCAGGTTCTGTTGACAGTCTGGCGGACCCACAATCCCACTCTCCACTGGGGATAGAGAATCGGCCCCGAAATATTATCTTGTGATGTTTAGATTTATGTTTTAATTGACCGTGTCTATAGTAGATAAAGTGAGGGTTTAATCAAAGGCATTTTGAGGCTAGGTAATGGTTTGGTGTCTTCCTTCATTCACTACCTTTCTAGAAGGAAAAGCTGTGAAGGCACCTAGATAGCCACCTACTCGTAGCCTATTGTGAGGGACTAATTTGGAGGACTCGTTGTTTATTCCTGACACCAAGCAATAAGAGCCTAAGAGGCTTGGGTATTTAAGTGAGCCTCGCTCCACCTTCCCTCTGGGGAATCTACAACGGGAAATCCATTTGACAGTCCGTCACACACCATAGCTCATTGGCACGTACCTTAGTGTATAAAAAAGGGTGCGCTCACTTGGTTGCTCGAACCCTTGAGTGGGGAGACCTAGTTGTGGGCCATCCTTCGCCGGTGAGAGCCTTTGTCTATACTCTGCTAACCCACCCATAGACCGGGTTGGCTAAAGTAACAATTATTTCCTTGAATATGTGCTTGTGGACCATCCTCATTTGGATGCAGTTGGACTATTGTCAGAAATGCGGGCTTGCTAGGCCATTTAAACTGGGGCAAGTTCGCACCTTATGACTATTAGGCCAAAAGCTTCTGAAATGTTGATAGGCCATTATGTAGAAATTATTATGTCATGTTTGCATCATCTTTCTTCTATGCTTGTGTTTGGGAAAATCGTCGTTTGAATCCATTTGGACCATTTGTCATGGGATATGGTGTTGGGCCATTTAAACTGGGACAAGAACGTATTTCATGACTATTGGCCAAAGGCTTCTAAGTGATTGATGGGCCACTTTGTGATTGTGTTCGGAACGTTACCATTTGGGTTTAGTCGGGCACTTTGTCATGAGATGTGAACTCATTGGGCCATTTAAACTGGGATGGGTTCACTCCTATGACAATTAGCCCGAAAGATTCTAAAATGATAACGGGCCGATTTGTTTGAGAATTTTAGTTGATTTAGTATGTTATATATGTTACGGCATCTCATGCACCCCATGCATACATACATCATGTTAACCCTTGTGTTCTGAAAGCCATCATAGATTCCCGTTGGGTTAGAAAAAAGGGAAGACTCACCAAAATACTGAGAACAGACATGAGTGAATCAGATATTGAGGTATCCCGGATAGATCAGTTGGAAAATGGCTTCGCCAAGATTACTGAACAGTTGCAAGCCTTGACTACTGCCATGACAAATATGGCTGTGCCCCGTGCCGGGGGAAATTCTGAGAATGTGAGGCGTGATGAGCCTTCGAATGGGTTGGGGGATGATGTCCCCACTTTTGATGATGACATGGCAGAATATGCAACAGGCAGGGTGATTGGGTCTTAGGCAGAATTTCAGTAGCTTCGGGATCAGGTTGAAATAGTTACCCGCAAAATGAGGGGTAAGAACGAGGATTTGCTAGATTATGAGGCAATGACCTTCGGAGAACAGCTGCCAGCTCAGTTTAAAATGCCCGACATGGCCAAGTTTAATGGGAACGGAGACCCGAGGGTCTATCTGCAGTAATATGTCTCAGTCATGAGTTCAATGGGCCTATCACAGCGCCAAGTCCAAAAAATGTTTGGGATGTCACTCGAGGGGGCACCTGTGGTTTGGTATCATAGCCTTGAGAAGAATGTTAAGGAAGATTGGAAGGAACTAGCTGATGCTTTTTGAAGCAGTATGTTACAGACTTAGAAATTGACTTGTCACTCCGTGATTTGGAGAACACTAAGCAGAAGCCGGAAGAAAGCTTCAAGGAGTATGTAGACCGCTGGAGAAGCCAGCTTCTGAAAATGCAGACTCGGCCCTCTGAGAAGGACCAGATTAAAGTGATCATCAAGGGCACTAAGCCCTCGATCTACAGCAAGTTGAGGAGGATGACCTCCATGATTGTTGATTTCTGACAGTTGAGGGAAACTGTCATGAACATTGAAGAAGAGGAGGCGGAAAACCGGAAGTTTTATGGCCAGAATAAAAGGAATTTTGGGGGACATCCTGAAGCCAAGTCTTCCAGTGCTGAGGTCACTGCCATCAGGAACAGACGTTTCTCCAACTTGGGTAGACCTCTATCAAAGGTGTTTGAGAAATTGAAGATGCAAGGACTCCTGAACACCTTGGAACCTAAACCACTCCCCAGCCCTGTGCCGCACTACCTTGACTTGAACCTATTCTGTTATTTTCACCAGCAAAAGGGTCACGAAACTGACAACTGCCCGCGCTTTAGGCATGAGATCCAAGACCTGATTGACACCCACAAAATACCTGACCCAGAAAGAGAGCAACCCAGCACACACAGGAATCCTCTACCAAATTACCACTCCGTCCCACCACCATGATCAACTTTGGCTTGCCTGAAACCCTTATCCTCCAAACCCTCAACCACCAAGCTTTTCACATAGGGATAAGGAATAATAACAACGAAGAACCAGAGGCTGGGGAAGAAGGCACTGCTGTTTCTCCAAGTTTATCTTGCATTTTTTAAAGACATTGATTTTGTTTGCTTGTTCGAACATTTTCTCAACAATAATAAAGAAGTTCACTTCGCTTACTTGCTTGAATCTCAACTTCTCAACTTGCAACATAAGTGCATGTCACAAAAGCATTCAATCTTGGTACTATGCTACTCAGAACGTAGGGAATCCTCAGAAGAAGCAAGCAGAAAAGATAAGTTAGCCATTCAGAAATTGGGAAATGAAGACAGTGAGACTGTTAGACTTGAAAAGGGAATGAGTTCACAGAACCAATTAGTGTAGACAGATTGAAGCAGTACTTTGCCTAAGGAAGAGAAGACCGGGCTGTCACTAAGGGAATTGACCGAAGACCTAACCCAACGGGATAGGAAACTCATACATACATGCATACACGTAACATATTTTGCATCTTTTTTTTTGTTTTTGTGTTTGTTTTGTTTTATATTAACAGGTTTCGAAGAAAGAAAGAGAGAAAAGCAGCAAAGGCAAACTAGTCAGAAACAGCAACAGTACAGTTTCAGGAACGAATCCAGGGAATGAATCTCTCAGAATTTGGAATGAATCCGGGGAATGAATCTCTCAGATTTTGGAACGGATCCAGGGAATGAATCTCTCAGATTTTGGAACGGATCCAGGGAATGAATCTCTCAGAGTGTGGAACGAATCCAGGGAATGAATCTCTCAAGAATTTGGAACGGATCCAGGGAATGAATCTCTCAGAGTTTGGAACGAATCCAGAGAATGAATCTCTCAAGAATTTGGAACGGATCCAGGGAATGAATCTCTCAGAGTTTGGAACGAATCCAGAGAATGAATCTCTCAAGAATTTGGAATCCAGAGAATGAATCTCTCAAGAATTTGGAATGAATCCGGGGAATAAATCTCTCAGATTTTGGAACGAATCCAAGGAATGAATCTCTCAGAATTTGAATGAATCCCGAAGGTCGAGGCCCACATCAGTATCAGTCTGGGGGCGAGGCCCATATCAGTAGCAGTTAGGGCCGAGGCCCACTTCAGCATCAGTTTTAGGAATGAATCCTGAGGGTCGAGGCCCACATCAGTATCAGTCTGGGGGCAAGGCCCATATCAGTAGCAGTTAGGGCCGAGGCCCACTTCAGCATCAGTTTTAAGAATACATCCTGAGGGTCGAGGCCCACATCAGTATTAGTTTGGGAAGCCATCCCGAGGGTCGAGGCCCACATCATTATCAGTTTTGGGGATGAGTCCTAGGGTTGAGGCCCATTACATCACAAGCCGGGAATGGCAATCCAAGAATGGAGCAGAGTTCAAGAATGAACAAGCCGGGAATGGCACTCCAGGAATGGAAATACAGTTCAGGAATGAACAAGCCGGGAATGACACTCCAAGAATGGAAGCACGGTTCGGGAATGAACCACCTCACAGTAACGGTTCGGGAATGGACCACCTCACAATAACAGTTCGGGAATGGACATCTCACAGTAACAGTTCGGGAATGGACACCTCACAGTAACGGTTCGGGAATGGACCACCTCACGATAACAGTTCGGGAATGAACACCTCATAGTAACGGTTCGGGAATGGACCAACTCACAGTAACAGTTCGGGAATGGACCACCTTACGGCAATGGTTCGGGAATGGACCACATCACAACATGGTTCGGGAATGAACCAGGGGTCGCAGCACCTCACCACCCAAATCAACTTAACACATGGTAAGTCAACTGACAGCTGGCAAGCCAGGTAAGTAGAAATGCATTGCATAACTTTGATAGGATTGTCACTGTTGCACATTACACAAGTCCCATCAAAGTGGGGGCGACTGTAGGCATTGCATTTTTGCATGTGAAACCCGATGATGAGTCTCAGTTGGAGGCACTACCTTTTTAGCTAAGGATATTGCAAGAAACGGAGGTCTGAAGGGGAAATTCAGAATAAGTACGTCATCAAGTTTATTTCACAAGCTCACTTTCTTCGTTAGTGCTGCGTTCGTTACTTCGTTCAAACGTCAGGCAGATTGCGGACGTTCGTGTGGCATTCGAATTGGCGTTCGAACGGCGTCGGTGTTTCTGGTTTTGCTGCTACCTCGCACCCCAGCTCATTTAGCTCCCCAAAGCCCATAAAACACATCCCAAATTAATTAAATTAAACATTAATATTAAATAAAATATCTAAACCATTTACCATTAAATAAAACACAAATATAATCATACCTAATGAAGATAAATCAAATATATTAACTTCCTAACTAAACAAATCACATACTAAATTAAAAAGATGTCATGCCTATTTAAAATCAATCATAACCAATTAAATATTTTGACTTCCTAATCTAGCCAAGATTGTCCCCCCTCAATCTTTGACTTTCCTTGCTCAACACCAAATCAAATCCTCCTTTTAATGCCAAATCCCTTCCTTGTGAGACAAGGTGAAGCCCTACCCTTCTCTATATAAACCCACCCTCTCCAAGCCATCCGACTCCTGGTTCACGCCCATCACAAACAAAAGAAGAAATAAATAGCAACCCCCTAAGCCTCCACACATCACCGAAAAATATACCCTCAACGACAGCCCAAACACGCCCCAAACAGCCACTAAAGTACCCCCGAACAGCAGCCCCCTTCCCACCAAAACTGACCCAAACCAGTCCCTAAATCACAGCCCAAGCAGCAGTAATTTAACCCCTAAAACAGCAGTAAAATACACTTAAAGCATTGCCTAAAAATCTTTAAAATAGTAACATAAAGAGACTACATTCATAATCCTTAAAATAATCACACACGACTGCACTAAGAACCCACACAAACTTGGAACAGTTCATTGAAACGTCAAAACAGGTGGCCTGAGCAGTGAGCAGCAAAACAGAGGCCGAACAGGAGCAGAACGGAGTTCGAACCGCAAGCAAAACAGCAAAGCAGTGAGCTAGGACACTAAACCAGTGAACCGGAGAAGTTGAGGAGCTGTACCCCCTTCCGACGTCCGTGAAACGCAAGCCTGAAAGTTGGCAAAAGGTTAGACCTGAGGGTATCTTTCACACTCGTTTTTTTTTGTATTATTTATTAAATATTACTTGCATGATTGTCATGTTGAAATGCATGTTGTGGCCCTTGAGTAGATAAATATGCATGAATTATGAGATGTAGTAAGTTGTGGCTGTGGAATAAAATGAGAGACGTGTCAACTCTCGCGGTATATCAGATGGAACCCGGACATAAATTTCATAGCCGATTCCGAATGGACGGTAATATGATCTGTACTCGGGACACAACTCCACGTACCGCTTGAGTAAACGGCACCCTCTTTTGTTTTGTGTTGCTTTTGTTTATTTTTCTTCACTTGAATTCTGTATGTTGTTTATTTATGCATGATTCAATCGAGCGCATGGGCTTAGTAAGTGGAATGAAAGATCCCCTATGGGGAGGGGTTAAAGCCCTTTACCACGATGCTTTGCGCGCCGGTTGATGTGTGTTCGGTTGGATGCAAGATACGTTCAATCGGGCATACTTAGTTTGATATTATTGTCTTTATCTTTTTATGCATGGTTCAATCAAGCGCATGGGCTTAGTAAGTGGAATGAAAGATCCCTTATGGGGAGGGGTTAAAACCCTTTACCACGATGTTTTGCCGCGCCGGTTGATACGTGTTCGGATTGGATGTAAGATGTGTTCAATCGGGCATACTTGGTTTTGATATGATTGGCTCTATTTTTGTATGTATGATGGGATCGAGCGCATGGGCTTAGTGAGTTAGTCCAAAGGTCCTTTATTTGAGAGACGAAGAGCCTAAAAGGCCACCTTTGTGACACTACTTCGCCGCGCTGGACGAAGTGTGTTTGGTTGAATGTACGTTCAATTGGGCATACGAAGTCCTACACTTTTATTGTCTTTATTTCATGTGTTGTGATGTGACGCGCATGGGCTTAGTATGTTGGTCTAAAGGTCCTCTCTTTGAGAGACCAAGAGCCCCAAAAGGCCACCTTTATGGCAGTACTTCACCGCGTCCCTTTATTTTGTTGTTTATGTATTGCGTCCCATTTCATGCATCAGGTCTGTTCCCGTTCGAACGCATTTACGAACGCAACTCGAACGCGCATGCATTTTGCCTTATCATGCATCAGGTCTCATTTCCGTTCGAACGCGTTCACGAACGCCATACGAACGTAAGCATCTGTTTCATTTCGTTCGAACGCGTTAACAAACGCCATACGAACGTGAGCATTCTGTTTCATTTCCGTTCGAACGCGTTATCAAACGCCATACGAACGCGAACCTTCTGTTTACCGTTCGAACGCGTTTACGAATGCTACACGAACGCGAACACACTGAACTGAGACATATTCATCACATGCCATGTATAATTGTTTCTTAGGTAATTTTTTTATGGAACCACACATAGTCATTCTTATCTTTGTGCACATAATAATGAAAAGCATGTTTATTCCATTAGTTGCGTCATTTGCCTTAGTCTTGATTTAACGCATTACGATTCATATACCTATGCCATTATGACTTTGGAGAATTATTTCTTGTGATATATAGGATGGAAACAAAGACATAAATTCCGTAGCCGATTCCGAATGGACGGTAATGCGGTCTGTACTTGGGATACAATTCCACGTATCACTTGGAAAAGTGCTCACATGTATGCTTGTGCGGTTATTATGAATGCTTGTTTTTCATGATTATGATATGCTGAATGAAGTTGTATGTTCGTTGTTACTTTGAGGTATTTTCAGGCATGTGTTCTTAGATGCGAGATATATGTGAAATGTATGTATAAGTTTTATTTTGTACCCGTGAATTTAGAAGCATGATACTCTTGGAAATAAGTGCTACTTAGGCCTAATTAAATTATTACATAAATCCTGTCATTACAAGTGGCATAAGTAAGGGACCATTCCGAACCCAATGGTTTGAGGTCTTCCCTTGCGAGGGGTGAGTGCGGCCTTAAATCTTTGTCCCGGTTCACACCGGGTGGCGACTCCATGTTATTTCGTACCTCCCAACTAGGCCGCGAGCCTAGAACAGCGTCGCTCAGGTTCTGTGACTACACTAGTCTCTTTAATCGGATAATCATGACCTTGTCATATTATCCCGATAGCTTGCAGCATTTAAGAGAGTACCAGTTCTGTATCCATGCGTGATCATCATCTCCATATTACTGATGTGATACTTCCATCTTGACATCACACCCAATACACTACAATTCTCAGTATACCCAGAAGAGGCGTACATAGAACCTGTTAAAGCCCCGGACGACCAAAACCAAAGTATACTAATTGTCGCAAGTATTAGCGATGCAAGTCTCAGGTAAGACCAAATACACCTACCCTGATTCGGACCCCTAGACACATAGTAATACTACCAATGGGATTCCGATGGGTCTATCCAGAGCGAAGCTGTTTCCGTACCATCGGTAAACAGAACCTCATATTACACTTGCATGAGTATCCAATACCCAAATATATGAGAACTATGTCGTTACGCTTCCATAACACGCACAAGTGTAATACTAGCCTATTCCGCATTATCGATGTCCAGTCTCGATAATACTACGACTAGGGATATTTAATGATTAAACCTTAGTGGATTAATATTGTCTCATATCTTATAAATCTGGTACTAATCATATGGACTTTTATCATTTATATATCCTGGTAATCCAATTACAAATGATAAAGAGCAATTTCCTTTGTCACATAGTTAATTTGTACAACAACACCATGTTCTGTACAAATAGTGATGTTATGGGTCATAATTGTCCAACACAATACGCATGTGAAGAAATACTAATAAATAATAAAAAAAATGAACGAGAATAAATAAAAGGGTGCCCTCAGGTCTTACCTCTTAATTCACCTCTTGGAAGTGCGTTACGTAGTTTTCGGAAGGGTTAACGCTCAGTAACTCATCCGGTTCACTGGTTCACTATCTTTCTTCGTCGCTTCGCTGTTTTAGGCTGCTGTTTTCTCTGTTTTTTGCTACTGTTTTTACAGTAATTTGGGACTGTTTTAGCTCACTGTTTTGCAATTATTTGGGTAGTTTTCGGGGCAATATTTTTGGTGGTTTGGGGACTGTTTTGGCTGCAGTTTTTTTCGGTAATTAATTCAGTTTTTAGTGGGGTAATTTTATGGCTGTGAAAGGTTTTTGTACGTTTGATGAGAAGGTTGTGTTGATGGGTTATGGCGTGGCTGTGAAAGGTTGTTTGCCGAGTGGGAATGTGATGAGAAGGATGTGTTGAGGGGGGTTATGGCGTGGCTACCGAGTGAGTGAAGTCATGGCTTATTGGTTCGTCAACTTATGGCCATGCATGTGTGTATCCTTAGGCGTGTTTGTGTATGGCGTGAATGGGTGAAAGTTTGTGAACTGTGGGCTCTTTTAATGAGAGCGTGAGGGAAGAATGGGACATGTCTGTTTTATTGTGAGGGCAGCGTGGAGTGTGTGTGTGTTATGTGTCTAAGTTTGACGTGCAAGGTGTTGAAAAAGTGGGGCCGTGGAGTGTGAGCGTGTGTTGAGAGGAGAGTCAACAGCATGAGAGGGAAGAGGCTTTAGGGTTGAGGGAGCCGAGAGTGTGTCTCTAGGGTTTGTTTTTTTGTTTTATGTTGTGTCGTGAGAGTCGGTGGTAAGGGCTGGACGTTTTGAGGTTTGTGACGCAGGAAGAATGAGATGTTGCGTGAGTTTTTGTTCTGAGTAGTGAAGGGCTGTGCCTTTTTGAATGAGAGGGATGAGTTAGGGTTTTTATTTTTGAGAGAGAGACCGTGTGGTTGTCTTAGTGGGGGAGAGATTTGAGAGAGAGTGGCGTGAAGAAGGAGATAATGCGGAAGAGGAGAGAAGGCCCCCTTTGGGTTTTAATTTGTGTGTCTTTTTATAGGAGTGGGATGGTTGTCCTTGTATGGGTAGGAAATGAAGATTGTGTAATTATGGGGAATACCTTTTAATTAGTGTGTTATAAGGAAAAGATCCATTTAATTAGGAAGGTGATTTGTTTTAGTTTAGGAAAGGGATTCATGGGATTTCATTTGATTTCTTATTTTAGGCATGTGATTTGATTTGATTTATTTAAATTGGGAAGGTGATTTATTTAGATTTATTTAATTTGGGAAGGTGATTTGATTTGATTTTAACATGTGTTTAATGTGTTGGATATTTTTTGGATGGGTTTGATGGGCTTGGGCGTGTGATTGGAAGGCTTGGGCGTGTGGTTGGTTCTTTTGGTGGGCTTGGTGTGTGGGGGCTTGGTGTGTGGCTTGCGGGGTTTTGGGCCGAGGATAAATTTTAAAACAGATATCCAACGAGCAAACCCGAAGCTAAGCAAATGAATTAAGTCCAACAAGGTATTGATTTCTGACTTTTCCCTTTCGACATCCGTTTCCTGCGACTTTCACAACTTAAAGGGTAGTGCCTCCATATGAGGCTCATCATCGGGACCTATATGCAAAAATGCAGTGCCTACAGATGCGCCTTGCGCTTTTTGCCTTTTTGAAGCTCTGGCTCTGCCTCAATCAGCATAGTCATTAACTCTCCAAGAGTTTTCTCTTGGTTCATCATATTATAGTTCATGATTAACCCGCCCCAACTGTCGGGCAGAGACTGTAAGATCAAATCTATAGAAGTCTCGGCCTCGAAGGTAATGCCCAGCTGACCTAGTTGTTCGATGTCAGTAATCATTTGTGACACATAGTGTTCGATATGTTGGGGTTGGTGCTCAGAGCGCCAATTTGCTTCGTATTTATGTCTGATTCATGAATACGAACAATCTCTTTTTCCATAATATTACTTATCTATGGTTGCACCTCTTGTTTTTATATACGTATTCGATCTGATTACGATTAGATTGAAACTAAATGTGGTTTAGTGATATGTATATATTAGATAAAGGCCCGATAATATATAATGCAGTACACAGTTACAAAGGTAGTTTGTAATTGACATTGGGAAGTGTCACTGCTAAATGTATATTATCAAATACTGTTCCTGGTCAAGATTCACTAACACGGGTTGGTTAGTCAAATCCGTTGAGACCAGTATATGTCGTATATCGAGACTTGGTCCGATGGTTTATCCCAATGAACCATGAGTCTAGGGAGACTCGTATAGATGTGTAGGTGTTTATAGTGGATAAACACTGAATGACTCACCAAAGATTCTTAATGGATGGTACACAAACGTCAATAAGAATCTTCTCGGGTTGAGTAGCATAGTGGTCCTTCGACTTGAGACACCATTGTGGATGTATGAGACATCATCCACACTTAGATGGCAGTCACGTCACCGATCTATTTAGATCATACCTCTGCATGTTCGTTGGGTGTGGACCGATCCTCAGGATATCCTGTTTGTGTCAAGATAGGATCTGCCAGTTCTGTGTATAGATCATAGGTAGTCCATATATGATTAGCAATCAGTTAAATCTATGGCCATAGTATACTTCGGAAGTGGGTTCCGAATCTTATTTATAGATTGCTAATAGAATCATCGACGGGATAATACCTATAGAGATTTGACGTTTACATCTATTTTGAAATCAGAAAATTTTGATTTTCCACTATTCCGCTGCGTTACCGATATTCCCCCTTAAAACCCCAACAAAATGGTATCAGAGCAAGTCTGGTTCTGGACACCCCGATATGATTAGCCTTTTAAAATCTAGTGATTGTTCTTTTCTTTACTTGATACATGCATGTTTTCATTTAATTTGATTAAATTTAAAGTGTATGACGCTTTATGGAATATCCCTGCTTAATAAGGTTTTAAAGTAACTGGTATTTGGAATACTTGTTTCTTGGTCCGTCTTGTCAATACGGTTTATAAATATTTTTCCATGACTACATCCAAGACCGTGCCTCTGCTGTGAGGGTGTAGCCGATAGAGATTTATTTATGCTGGATGTATATTAGATACTAGATAAATTCAAGCGAAAGTGAAATCCTGAACGTGCCCTAGCTGTCAGGGTTACGCAAGTAACTTGAGTTTATCATTGACGAGTTTAACCTTGGTACGTCTCCTTGTGGGCCTGCCTTAGCAGCGACAACGAGAAACTACCAGGACCGGAAACCCAGGAGTCACTAGTGAGTGATTGACAATGAGTTGGATACCTGTGAATATACGTAGGCGAGACCGTGCCTCTGCTGTGAGTCGAAATATATTCATGGGGTCCACTTCCTATTATGAAATTCGATTTAATTATTGAATTCTCGTTTTTCCATTGGGGACTACGGTATTACGTAAAATAGTGGGAGGCACTGCTAAGTTTAAAAATTCCTTAACTTAGGCAGTGTGTATTATTATGGAAATAGCCGCTTGTTTGTTTTCCTTAATCTATATTAGATAGAATTAAACTTTTAATTCACTGCACACATATTTTGATATGTTATCTGACTTGACTCTTGGTTGCAGTTATTCTAGAATAGGTTCTAGATACTACTAGACTAGGATATTATTAGATTGGTCTAAACCATCGGGAACTGTTGTTCCGATTTTCTTCAAAAATCAAGATGGTTAATGACTTAGTTTCTAAGTCATGATAGATAATCTAGATAGATATCCCTTTTAGGATATAATACTTTAGAGAGAATAGTTTCTTATGCAGTAAGAATTGACTTGAATTAGTTCATGTCTCGAGATTCTTGACTGGCATTAAGTAAGCCTCATTAGGTATTTGTTTATCCAGTAATGACTTTTCTTAGCTTTAATGACCTTTAGGGGCAATACGTCTGACACAATTTTCTAATCAGTTATTTGCAATTGTTGTGAATAGTTTAATGTAAATAGTAAAGCTAAAAAAAAAAGATGCCTATAGTTGTGTATAAAAAATATTGATTTTCACAATACTACAACTATAGGAATTGGATACCAGATCTCCCATCTAGTTATTTAAAATATTAGTTAACAATTGTTTTGATATTTGATATCGGAACTTGCGACTATTTGATAGTTACTTGTTCTTTATAAACAATTGTTATATATTTTAAATATAACTAGTAGTGTCATTGACGTGGAGATAAATATTATGAAATAACCCTTATACATCTTCTATATAAGTCTAATACGATATCAGAATCATTTACGAGTATTTGATACTTAATGGTTCTGTTGTTTTCTTACCGAAGAAAATTATCCTATAACTTATAATGGAAGCGATATTGATATCGATTCCGGAAGTTCATCATTGAACCATAGATCTAAGATTGTCCGTAGCTTACTACGATCAAGTTTTGAACTTGATTAAGCTTTAATTATGAATTAGTTCATGATTTGTGCTAATTGTTTGCACAGCAAAAGCAGTGTGAGCTTATTAAAGGTTTGACCTTTATAGTATGATAGAGAGAAAATTTATACACAACAATCTATTGTAGATTCTGAGAAAACTTGTCTCTAGTCACGCTAATTGAACAATTAAAGATATATTGGTTAATGTTGATATTAAACTGTACATTTTAGCTAAAGAATGTAAAATGGCATTTTTTGAATGACTTATTCAGATAAGAGATCAGTTGTGATTTCTTTGTTTGAAGAGTTCATTCTGGAATGGCCCTAGAGTTTGTGTTCTGCTGATATCGCAGTTTAGTGTGCTAGCTTATAGAGCCTATTGTAGACTCGGATAAGTCTTCCAGAAATTTGTGTTCTCTATTTTTGATATCAGTCAGATTGTCTGATCTTGTCAAAGTATAGAGAATACATATATGATTAAAAGGTTAGTGGGAGCGTACAAATTACTTTCTAGTGTTATATATCCTAACAACATTATCATTATTATAGTAATAATTAGATGTTTGTAAGGTAAAAGGTTTACCTAAGACTTCTTTACTCCGTGAAAGCAGTGGGAGTAGTCTCTGTTATATTTGATATAAAGTTTTATATAAGATATAAAACTAAGAGACTTGTGAGATACTCCTATTAGTCGTGCATTAGATATGATCGAATAAAAGACACAACAAGGCTATATGTATGACAGTTAGTATAACTGTTTGACAGTTAATATGTATCTTGTATATAATATTCATCTTTCGTAAAGGATGATTCCTTTTTCGAAAGAAATATTGATTAGAATGTCTAATCAATCTTATGTATCATTTGATGATGATATAATGAATACTTTCTTATGTCCGATTAAAGATATCAATTTAATCGTAATTGTTACGAGTTATTTTGATATCATATAGACCATATGATGGATTTTGAAACACGTTCTTTGTGATCTTTGAGATATTAAGAACGAGTTTCTAATTCATGGAGAATACAGTCTGATGTTAGACAGTCTACGTCATAAAGAGTCACAAAAGATGCAGTGGGAGTGTCACGAAGGATTCTACTATTCAGTGGAATTAGATGCAACTTATAAAGTATTGACTTATGAAGTTGCATAGTGACCTTATAAATTAGAAGTTTTATATTGGTGTTGTGTTTGCGGTTGTCCGCATAGTATTTTGGATTTGATCCATAAATACTTGGACAACTCAGTAGCTGTAGCACAATACTGATGTAGCATCAGAGTCATATTAATGTATAATTTAGATTCTACAAAATATGAATGATGCTGACTATGGGAAACGATGGAGTTTGTTTGAGAAACTCAATATGTAATAGCAGACCTACTTCTTGTTGCCTACCTCTTAAGTGCTAGGTGAGCTTGTGAGAGCCATGAGTATACGATACATATTGGGATGTGTATATGATACCATGGATTGGCACTAGAGCAAGTGGGAGAAATTGTTGGGGTTGGTGCTCAGAGCGCCAATCCGCTCCGTATTTATGTCTGATTCATGAATACGAACAATCTCTTTTTCCATAATATTACTTATCTATGATTGCACCTCTTGTTTTTATATACGTATTCGATCTGATTACGATTAGATTGAAACTAAATGTGGTTTAATGATATGTATATATTAGACAAAGGCCCGATAATCTATAATGCAGTACACATTTACAAAGGTAGTTTGTAATTGACATTGGGAAGTGTCACTGCTAAATGTATATTATCAAATACTGTTTCTGGTCAAGATTCACTAACACGGGTCGGTTAGTCAAATCTGTTGAGACCAGTACATGTCGTATATCGAGACTTGGTCCGATGATTTATCCCAATGAACCATGAGTCTGGGGAGACTCGTATAGACGTGTAGGTGTTTATAGTGGATAAACACTGATTGACTCACCGAATATTCTTAATGGATGGTACAACAACGTCAATAAGAATCTTCTCGGGTTGAGTAGCATAGTGGTCCTTCGACTTGAGACACCACTGTGGATGTATGAGACATCCTTCATACTTAGATGGCAGTCACGTCACCGATCTATTTAGATCATACCTCCGCATGTTCGTTGGGTGTGGACCGATCCTCGGGATATCATGTGTGTGTCAAGATAGGATCCGTCAGTTCTATGTACAGAGCATAGGTAGTCCATATGTGATTAGCAATCAGTTAAATCTATGGCCATAGTATACTTCGGAAGTGAGTTCCGAATGTTAGTTATAGATTGCTAATAGAATCGTCAACGGGATAATACCTATAGAGATTTGACGTTTACATCTATATCTCTGGGATTATCCGGATACCTGTGATGGAGGGATTATACGTATGCAATGACCTCAACCTGTATGATTCAGCTAGTTTATCTGTGGTCGTCATAATTTACGGGTGGGTAAATTATGGACACGAAATTAGATTTTGTGACGGATATACCTGAATCTAGAGAGTCTCACTAATGAAATATACTCGTAGAGCACTAGGGCAACTTTTATGAATAATGGTGATTATTTATAAATCGTTTAAACGTTAAACGAAAAATACATGCGAACGAGTCGAACCGTCATTTCCTAATAATGTGTATTTGTATTTAATATATGATATTATTAAATACACATTAATAAATTGTCGAATAAATATATTTGACATATATCATTAATATATGTATTTGAGATATTTAAAGTAAATATAATACATATATTTGAGATATTTGTATTTAATTAATTATTTAATTGTTAAATGATTAATATAATTAAAATATAAATATCTCACCAAATGATAAAGTTAGGAAATGATTATAAGTGTTTATTGTTGACTTTATACTTAAAGGAAAAGGTTGTCAAATTGAATTTGACTTCCTTGGATATTTGTTTTAATTGTTAAAATTGAAAATATCCATTTTTCTTTTTCTTTGGTATTTTCGGCCAACACCCTAAATAAATATAATTGTTATATTTTTGAGTTGCAATTGTTGACTTGGTTGAATAATTCATTAAAGTGTAATGATTTAGAAATACAAGTTGACAAGTTGAACTTAAATGAAACAAATGAAAATATCTTGATATTTTCTCACCATCAATTTCGGCCAAGGCTAAATTTGTGGAGTATATATTGTTTTGTTTCATTTTTAGGGTTTAACAAGTTCATTTGAGACAAAATCAACATAAAAGAAGTTGAGAGAAAAGCTTGAAGGCTAAAGGAAAAAGCTTGGAAATCTTTGAGTTTTGTAAGTTTTTCTTTAAAGCTTTCAACATGGAAATTGTTTCTAACATTCTTGGCATCATTTTGTGTTGCTTTGATGTTATTTCTTCTATTATATTTTGTGTTTATTTGGCTGAGAACTTGTGTGAAAGATTGATGCATGTAAGTGAGCTTAAACTTGTTTCAAAGCTTTACTTTTGATTTTTCGAAAATCAAGTTGTCATTCTAGAGTTGGTAAGCCACTCCTTGGTGACCTAGAATTGTTCTAGAGTTTTTTCAAAGTGGTGAGGCTAGATTGGTGAAGTATTGAATGGATTAAAGTGTTGGATTTTGTAAATTTGGTGAAATTGGATAGTTTGATGAAATTGAAAAATTAGGGTTCATAACCCACTCCAAATTTGGGGCTTTTCATATATGTGATGTATTATGGTATGAATATGATGCATGTAAATTTTTGGGTTGATTGGATTTGATCTTGGCATGTTTTGAACAAAAGGGACCAAAATGCAATTACTTGAAAATTTGGGGGTTGTCACGGCAATTCGGAAAAAATTAGGGATTTGTGTTAAATCTGATTTTGATGCATTAGATGTGTTGAAAAATATTTTAGAAATGATTTTGAATCATCCAAAAATTATATTTGATAATTTTTGGGCTAAAATAATCAATTTATAAAGTTTTGGGGCAATTCGGTAATTAGCAAGAAATTTGATCTCTTGTGTAATTTTTTCAGAATTTGATAATTGGATAATTAAATAAATAGGTTTATTTAATTGATCCAAGAAAAAATTTTGAAATCGGAAATTTTTGATTTTCCACTATTCCGCTGCGTTACCGATATTCCCCCTTAAAACCCCAACACGACAGATGTACCCTCTAACATACACGAGCGAAAGAGCTTCTTCTACAACTCATACTTCTGAGATCTAAGATTAGATTTATGAAGATCCTTCAACTTCAACATCATATTATAAGGATCCAATCCCTTGTTCCACTCTCTCAAGCATTTACTTAATGATTCCAGTTAAACGCAACCCATTGACAGTGGGAAAACTTCGTAATCCACGTCGATGAACAGGAGTGACCTTGACTTTGGCCAAAAAGTCACAACTGCCCAAGACATGCGATGTTAACAAAGCTTTCATGGTTCAAACACATCCGCGATAGACAATGATCTTGACTTTGGCCAACAAATCAAAGCCAATCTTGGATCTTGAGAGAGAACCACTCAATGGAAGGAAACACTTAATATTAATTGTGAAGGCGTTTTTGTAAATTGACAACCAATTTATTATCTTTGATTAGGTCTCATCATACACCCTTAAACATGCATTCTAAAAGCATAATAAGGTGCGATAAATTTAATAATGATATGCGGATGGATATATACAATTTGTTCCTAGAACAAATCTCTCTCTTTTCTTTTCCTCTCTCCCGCTAGCACTTTACATTCTTCTATACCCAATTACATAACACTATAAGAAACCTCATTTACATTGAGGGGAATTGGTGAGAAGAGAAATACAATGAGAATATGAGGTGATAGGCTGGACATAAAGGTCCAATTTCAATAAATACCATATTTACAACAATTTCCAAAATTGCCCCCACCCATCTAATATCCATCCGATATACATTATTCAACAAATACATCCAAGTATTCACACATAGCATGTTGTCAATCAATCTAATCCAATTAATTAATTCTTCAATTAATGATCATCCAATATTCATACAACGATTTGATTTACGCGAGTCCAACTCGTTTAAGAATATATACTCAAAGTAAATATTCTTGAATTATATCGAACTACAATATTAAATCCAATTTTAATTTTATTCAATACTAATTCAAGTTTAATTCCAAATTAAACAATTACACTTATAATAATGCCTTTTTAGACTTGGATTCCAAATCCAATCCAAATGGGTCTCAAAAGCTCAATTAGCATCCAATGCTAATTCTATTAGGTCCAATGGGCTTTTAATTAATTCTTTAGGCATGGGCTTTTGCCCATTATGGATCAAACCCATATTGCCTTGGCCTATTTAGGAATCACCCTATGCCAAAAATTAATTTTGGACCATTAGGCCCAATTAAATTATTAAAGGCACAAAATCATATTTTGGACTTTTTATGGAAATGGTTTAGGCCCAATTCGATCCAACCCAATTGTCCAAAACCAAACTTGGCTCAACCAAGCCCATTAATCCAAATATAACCAAATTAGCCCAATTAATATTTTAGGGACTAATTTATGTTAATATAATATTCCAAACATTACATTTATCAAATTAATGTGTAATTAACACAACTAATTAATTAATCTAACATTTCCAAAATATTAATTAATCTAATTAATCATGCTTAATCATTCCAATTCATATCCAACACAAATTAAAGCAAAATCAAGTCTCCAACAACATGCATCTCACGGCAATTGACAAGAAGTTATCATTTAATTTGATTTCAATCCAATTAAATCAACATTCAACATTTATTTCATGCCATTAAAACATCCAAGTGTCTAATTTCAAAAAATCACCATGAGCTAATTCTAGGGTAGTTTCGGCCAAGGTTAGGGATTTGGGGAAATTTAATCTACTCAATTTTTTAACAATCCAATGATGCACAACTCTAAGTTATCATCATCTAACATCAACCAAACACTCAATTTTGATTTTTCATGCTCCAAGCAAAAATACCCAAATAAAGTTTATAAACCCTAGAATTCCAAATCACCTTTAGAAGGCTCTAGATACCATTGTTAGTCTCTAAGACATGCTTCCAAGATCCTAAACATGATTTCAAGTGTGAAATAATCAAGTTAAGTTGCGGAATTACTTACATTGATATTGGGTGAAATTCAAAATTTTCACTTTTGGATGAAGCTCCAAGCCTTTGATTTGTTGTATCTACCTTGGGTGAGTTTCTCTAACACCTCATAAGACTCTCCAAGTGCTAGCTTTTAGAAATTTTTGAAGCAAAAATTTCTCTACCAAGAGAGGAAGAAGCTCACGGCAATTTGGAGAAGAAAGAGAGAAAATGAGTTATTTCAATTTTCAAAAAATTGGTTGGTGTGTGTGTTAAATGAATCCAATTAATAATGCCAACCACTTCCATCAAAATGTGACAATTGATGTAAGTCATGGGTCCCACCATATTTAAATTCAAAATTCAAGTTGGCTTCTCCAACACACAACTAGTCTTGGGCCCGGGTTCGTTTTATTCCGAATTAAACGAATTTGTCATTGTGACTTAATTAAATCCAATTTAATTAAATAATTATGCCTCGCAAAATTATTACGATAGTCGCTTACGAATTATTTCCAATTTAATTCGTTCGCCCGAATTAAAATCCAATTTTAATTTCGTATTGAAATCTGATTTCAATTAATATATTTGATATATTATTTTAGCCCCAAATAAATAAATTAAATAGAAAAATCCAATTTAACTATTAAATTTATTTTATCGATTAATTCTAAATTAATCACGTTCTCTCTTCTATACGAATTTAATCCCAGATTAATTTGTGCAGTAATTAATCCCATATTAATTTTCTCTCTCATAATTAATCTCAGATTAATTCTATATGAGTCAAATATCATTGGTGAATCTTTGGGAAGCTACCCAAGAGGTTCTTGGATATGTTGGCAGTAAATACGGTCATCGGACCATCCGAACATGTGCGTACCCCATACCACATTCTCACCGATTTACAAGACATGGTTGGCTTCTAGCAAATCATCGTGCCTACCCAATTCTCAAGAAATATTCATCGAGGAATATAATATGTATCAGACATAGTAATACTATGAATGCGTAATACGATCCAGTATCGGATGTCACATGCTAGGCCTAGGGCTGGCTCTGTGTCTGCCCCGTACGAAGCATATATCGGATCCCGAGTAACTAGTCTCTATAATTGGAAAGTCATAACCTAGTCATACTTTCCCGATAGCTGCAGCTTTTAAGAGTACTAGTTCCGTATCATGTGGGACCATCATCTCCATATGACTGAAGTGATACTCTCATCTTGACATCACATCCAATACACTACGATTCTCAGTAAACCCAATAGAGGCGTACATAGAACCTGTTAAAGCTCCAGACGACCAATATCAAAGTAAATTGATTATCGCGAGTAATAGCGATGTAAGTCTCAGGTTAAATATCACATACACATACCCTGATTCGGATTCCCATAGACACATTGTCATATTACCAATGGGATTCCGATGGGGTCTATCCAGAGCGAAATTGTTCCATGTCCAACAGCTAACAGAACCTCTTATTAAACTTGCATAAGTATCCAATATCTAAATATATGAGAACTATGTCGTTAAGCTTCCATAACACGCACAAGTGTAATACTAGTGTATTCCGCATTATCGATGTCCAGTCTCGATAATACTACGACTAGGGATATTTAATGATTAAACCGTTCGTGGATTAATATTGTCTCATATCTTATTAATCTGATTTAACCATATGGACTTTTATCATTATATATATATATATATCAAAGTAATCCAATTACAATAATGATAAAATAGCAATTTCCTTTTGTCACATAGTTAATTTGTACAAAAACACAATGTTCTTTACAAATAGTGATGTTATGGGTCATAATTGTCCAACAATATGTTGCATAATTCTGTGAATATTGGAAATTTCGGTGTACTTGTGGAAGTTGTTACGATGGTTGTGCTTAGTTATCATTCCTCCAATTGAAGTTTGGATGGTTTCTCCAACCAGAATTATATGTTTGGGAGTATGGGTTTGGATTTGGTCTTTTGAAGGTGTTTATGTAACTGATTTAGTCATGGAGACATTCTTGCAAGGCTGGCAAGGTTGGGAAAACTTGTGTGACATGTTCATTTGAATTACATATATGACATATAACTTTTTGAATTGACTTGACATGATCACTTTTCCTCATTTCTAACGCCTCAAATTTTTTTTATCTAGAGATGCATATTTATCAGAAATGTCATGGTCTTCCTTAAGGTTAAACATGCATCTATTATATGACTGTGATTTTACAGACGACTCATAAGTGCCAACTGTGTCCCATTGTTATGCATTCTCTGCTATGTGTTCTAGGTATTATAGTGCATCTTGGGACGTTTTTCCTTAAATTCACCAATACACATCATTTCCACTACTTGTCAACTTTGGAGTGCCAAACCCTTGTAGAAGTAGGAAACCAGCCTCCATGTTTCAAACCCGTTATGTGGATAAACATTTAACATTTTTTTAAATATCTCCCAACATTGGTAAAGTGTTTCCTCGACTCTTGTGTGAAAGTAGTGATTCTCCTCTTGAAGGAGTTTATCCTATTAGGGGGAAAGAAGTTTTTTAGAAATTGCTCTTGCAAATCATCTCATGTTCTGATAGATCCTAACATAAGGTTCTACAGCCAAATTTTAGCTTTATCCTTTAAAGTATAGGGAAAAAACTTAAATCGAATTATATTCATGTTGTAATTTTGGTATGTGTAAGTATTATATACTTCTTGACCTTTAAGTGTTGATAAGGATTTTCTGATTCTAGACCGTGGAATGTGGGTAAAAGTTGGATGACATCTGATTTACAATTAAAACGCGATGCATCTGAGCGAAAAATAATGCAAGATGGTGATCCTATCCTAGTGGGATTCATGAATTCTCTGAGTTTCCTAAGATGATTAAGATCGCCATGCTGAGACTTAAGTTCTACCTGATCAAATGGATTTTTCATCTCGGTTAGGTGGGTTTTCATTTTGGTTATTGATCATTTTAACTAACGATGAAGGTGATAAGGACTCTCTATTTAATCTACCGCTAGATGATCAAAACCAATGTCTCATGTAACCTAAATGCAGACTATATGCTAAAATTTAAATATGCAAATGTCATACTTACAAAAAGTTAAAATAAATGATAAAAGAAAAAAAATAAAAATGTAGTGATTGAATCCTAAAAACGTTCTCTAATTCTTGTCAATTCAGATCTCAATTGAATTTCTCGTTCAGCTATCTCAATTTCTTGAATTAGGTTCCCACAAAAAATTATGAAAAATTATCTAAATGAAGATGGTCAAGAAATTCTTTGGCAAAATACAAACTCCATTTTAATTGAGTTTTCTGTCTCATGTAACCTTGAAGAATTAAGTACAGGGTTTGTCTATATGTGGGATGTCTGACTTCAGGAATCATTTTGGATCAATCATGACATTTTGGATCTACAAAAATACAAAGAAATAAATTAAGATGTAGAAAATATAAAAAAATAAAAGTAAAAAATTTATTATTCTATCTACTAAATTATATTCCCCGGCAACGGCACCAAAAACTCAACACACTCACAAAATGATTATTTACTCTCAAGTATAAGAGTGTCGAAGTAATAAAATAACCCGGTACGTCCGAGGTCGATTCACATGGAATAGATTTAGTAAAATAAAATAATAATTCAATTGAAAAAATAAAAAATGCTGAATTATTTGAAGTGATTGACAATTTTTAAATTGATCTACAACAATAAAATAAAATGTTGGGGGCTAGAGAATCCACTTTTAATATTTCAAATTTAGAGAAATCTTAATTTTTATAATATATAAATTGTCATTATTACCAGTTCGTGCTATGATCACCCCGAGCATACGATCGCCACAAAGGTCCTCCAGCCACCCTACTATGGAACTCATCTTCAATGTCTTCGA
>SKCR01030255.1:0-31767 GCA_019454045.1 Zanthoxylum bungeanum
ATTCCTATATACTTGGTAGAAAACTTTATAGGGATAGAGAAAGGAAGCTGATTGGGTTATCAAAATCTTTGTACATAGATAAGATCCTACAAAGGATGAGAAAGCTAGAATGTTTAGTTAGCCTTATGCATCATGCTTAGGAAGCATCATGTATGCCATATTATGTACGAGACCTGATATCAGTCATGCAGTAAGCGTTACTAGCAGATATCAGTGAAATCCAGGTAATGACCATTGAATGGCTGTTAAACATATCCTAAAGTATCTAAAAGGTATTAAGGATAAGTTTCTTATTTATGGAGAAGATGATTTACAGATAAGAGGATATACAGATTCTGACTTTCAATCAAATCCTAATGATAGAAAGTCTACCTTAGGTTTTGTATTTACTCTTAATAATGCTGCAGTTAGTTGGATGTGTTCTAAACAAGGATCAACAGCTGATTCCACCACTGAGGAAAAATATATTGCGGCATCAGATGCTGCAAAAGAGGCTGTATGGATTAGAAAAATTATCACTGAATTGGGAGTTGTCCCAAGCATCGAGGATTCGATCCCGTTGCTCTGTGATAATAGTGGTACTGTTGCACAGGCAAAAGAACCGAGAGCACATCAGAAATCGAAACATGTGGAACGAAAGTACCATATTATTCGTGAGATCATCGCTCGAGGAGACGTTGTCATATGTAAGATATCTGGAGATGACAACATAGCAGACCTGTTTATGAAGGCATTGCCTCCGAGACTATATGATAGACATGTAGAGGCGATGGGCATTAGATACCATTGAATTTGTCACTAGAGCAAGTGGGAGAAAAATATTGGAGTTGGTGCTCAGCGCGCCAAATTTTTTTGTATTTATTGTAAATACGATATACATTTTATATTTTATTATAAATAAAATTGAGTAATTTTCATCAAAATATTCTATTAAATGGTAAATGCGTAAAAGACCTTAGAATGAATAGTTGTGACATAATTATAAAAGCGCCGCAATTATTACTGAGAAATGTTACAATATAATTCATTCTTAAAATTGTTCCTAGTCAAGGTTTACATACCTAGTCGGTTAGTAAACCTGTGAGACTGGTACGTGTCGTATATTAGAATTGTTCTAATGGTTTGTACTCGTAAACCATGAGTCTTGGGAAACTCATATAGACATGTAGGTATTTATTGGATAAATATTGAACGACTCATTCGAAGATTCCTGATAGATGGTACACCAACGTCAATATGATTCTTTATGAGTCGAACAACATATTAGCTCATTTGACTTGTGATACCACTCTGGATATGTGAGATATTCTTCATACTTTAATGACAGTCACGTCAATGATCTTTTAAGATCAAACCTATGCCTGTTCGTCGGGTATAAATTTATAGTCACGATTTCATGTAATGCATCTAGAGAGGATCTGTCAGTCCCGTGTACGGGATTTATGTGTCCAATTTGTGATTCTTTAAAATCATTGGCCAATGTATGATTCGGAAACGTGTTTCGAATATTTGTTTAAGAATTATAAATATGTCGCGACACATGAATTATTCATAGCGGAGATTTAACGTTTAATCTATATCTCCAAAATAATTCGGATAACCTATGACAGATGGATTACATATATGCATTGACTTCGACTTGGATGGTTCAACTTGATTATCTGTGGTCGTCGTAATTTGTGAGCGGACAAATTACGGACACGGAAATGATTTCCTTGACAGATAAACTTGAACCTAGAAAGTCCCGCAATATAAAGTGTACTCGTTGAGCACTTGGGCAATTAATTATGGATAATTCGGATTATTCATAATTTAAACATGCATATCAAATAATATGTATATGTATACGGTACATAATTTAGATTAGATACACATTATTAATCAATTGGATTTTGACACTTGTTTTATTATTATTATTATTAATTAATTAATTATTAATAATGATAAAATGGGTGAATATTCTTGGAATATTATTCCATAATACATTTTGTCTTTTTGTTAATTAAATTAAATAGATTAATTAAAAGGTTAATTAATTAATTTATTTAAATAAGAATATTACTTGGAATATTCTTATATTTGGCAAATTTTGATTTTTTAAATCATGTATTTTTTACACATATTTTTTAATTAATAAAAATATAAAAATAATTATTTTTTAGGTGTCAAATTCTTAACCAAAATCATTATTATTTTTGTTGGAAAATTCTTGTAATTTTCGAAAATTACATAAAAAAATATATATATAAATGAAATTGTTTCATTTTTGCAATGGCTTGAGCCATTCTCAAGAGTTGAGAAGCAAAAGAAAAGAGGGGTTAGGGTTTATAATAAATTGATCAACACCAAGGAGAAGGATATTGAAGAGATTGGAACTTGAATTAAGGTAATTTAGAGTTCCTACTTTCTATTTTCTTAATTTTTTGTTTCTCAAGCATGTAAATATGTATGGGATATATATTGCATGTTTAATATACATATGAATCTTGAATATATATGTTTGAAACAAAACTTGGTGTTGATAGTTTATTAAACCTTAATAGTTTTCTTTTATAAGCATGTGTATTTAGATTAATTAGGGAATTAATCTCAAAATTAAAATTGTCATTCTAAAGTGACGTTGCCACTCAAATATTGCCTAGAATTGTTCTTGAGGCTTTATATTGTGGTGATTAAATTTTGGTGTAAATTAATTGGATTAATTTTGCAAATAAATTGAATTTAAGCTTGAAAATGGATAAAAAAAAATAAAATTGGATCAGATCTGATTTTATTATGTATAACAAAATATTTTTCATATACAAATATGTTATTTGGATGATTTTGGATGTGTATTGGGTAGTGGATAAATTCCAAAAATTATTTCAGGGCGAAAACGTGAGAAAACGGTGAAATTCACGTCGAAACGGGCTCGCCATATCACGACTGTGAAACCTGTGAACCGGGCATTTTTCGGGCAACCCAAGGGCTAACCGAATACTGCCTGCGTGACCGGGTTGGCCAGGCTCGGTGGTTGATCAACCGGTTTGAATGTTTGCCCGTTACGCTTAGTATTTGTCGAAAAATATCTTCGTAAAATAATTCGTCATGTTTCAAAATATATTATGTTATTAAATTTTAATAAATAATATATTTATACTTATTTGAGTGAATTAAAAATATTTGATATTAATTAATTCGCTCGAAAAATTTTAAAAAGTTTAAAAAATCATTTTCGCCTTCCACCGCGCCTTTTCGCTGCGCTTACCCAACAAAGACGTGGTGACATTGATGGTGATCTCAGCAGCATCAAGATCAAGGTATCTATCTTCCGAGGCAAGAATGATCCTTAAGCTTATTCGAAATGAGAAAATAAAATCGAGTGTATTTTTAATTGTCATCATTAATCCGATGAGAAGAAATCAATCTGGCAACCATGGAGTTCACTGATTACGCAATGATTGAGATCATATTGTCACCAACATATGGAGAAATTATGAGAGACCAGTTTAGACATGGGAAAAACTTAGGGGTCTCATAAGGAAATGGTTCATACCTAGCCATTACTACCAAAAGTTGTATAAGAGACTTCAACGTTTGTATCAAGGGTCCAAGAATGTTGAGGACTATTATACTAAGATGGAGGTTGCCATGATAGGGGAAAATATAGTGGAGGATATGGAGGCTACTGTGGCACGATTTTTAGGGGGCCTGAATATAGAGATTACCAACATGGTGGATTTATACAATTATATTGATTTAGAAGGATATGTTTCACATGACCATTAAGGTTGAGAGGCAACTAAAAAAAAGTCTACATCCAGATTTAGTACTCATACTTCTCTTGCTTGGAAGGGAAAATAAGTTCCTAATGATAGAAAAGATGAAGGCTTTAACAAACCAATGGTCGAACCTGGTACCAAGAGTAAAGAGGCTACAAAACCAAGCAAGGCCAGAACAAAACTTGAGGGTATAGCTGCCAGAATTAAGGATGTCAAGTGCTTCAAGTGCTTGGACATGGGATACTATGCTTCACAATGTCCCAATAGGCGTAACTTAGTGATTGATAAGAAGAGTGGTGAGGTGTGATTTACAGACATTGAGGTTGATGATCAGATGCTGGAGTTAGAAGATGTCAGTGACCAGAAGGGAGCAGTATACCCTAGATAATTTGCCATTAGTTTTTAGGCGTGCTTGGAGTGCACATGTTATGGAGGACTAAAGTGAGCTACGTAGGGATAAAATATTCCACACCAGGTATTGTGTGATTGGAAAAAGGTGTAGAATAATCATATATAGGGGCAATTGTACTAATGTTACTAGTATGATATTAGTTGAGAGATTGAGATTAGATAGTTTGACGCAACCCAAGCCTTACAAATTGTAGTGGAGAGATAAAAGTGGCTAAGATGGTATTGTTGAGCTTTACCATTGGGTTATAATCTGATGATGTCCTATGTGATGTGATACCGATGCATGCATAATATATTCTTTTGGGGAGGCCATGGCAGTTTTATAATAGAGTTATGAATGATGGATTCAAGAATATATATTCCTTTCAGCATAAAGGAAAACCTATTATCTTACATCCGTTTACACTGAGGCAAGTCCATGAGGATCAAGTCAAGTTACAACTTGAGAGAGAAAGAGAGAGGGAACACAACCTTGGGGGAAACAAGTGAGAGTGGCGAGAACAAAATGACATAAAACTGAACCTAGTAAGGAAATTAAGGCTAAAGTTGTTAGTGTTCCCAAGAGGAGTGTGAGTGACCGTGAGGGGGAAAAGAAAAGGCGAGTGAAAAGATCTTCTATATAGGTGTATGTGAAGCGAGGAAAGCTTTCAAGGCTAGAAATCTCATGCTATTGCTAGTCTATAAGGATCACTATGTTTGTATTGTTAACATTGACCATTTGTTTCCTGTGTCCATTTCATCTCTTTTGCAGAAATACAATTATGTGTTCTCAAAGGACATTCCTAGTGGGCTTCAACCCATTAGAGGAATTGAGCACCATATAGATTTCATATCTGGCGTAGTCATTCCCAATAGGCCAGCGTATCGAGCAATTTTGAGGAAACAAAGGAAATTCTTAGGCAAATGCGGGAGTTGATGGAGAAGAGGTATGTCAAAAAGAGTATGGGTCCATATGCGATACATGTACTTCTAGTTCCTAAGAATGATCAAACACAGTGGATGTGTGTTGATTGCAAAGCTATGAACAACGTAATGGTAAAATATCACCACCATATTCCTAGACTATATGATATGCTAGATGAATTGCATGGTTCCAAAGTTTTATTAAGATTGATTTAAAGAGTGGATACCATCAGATTCACATGAAGGAAGGAGATGAGTGGAAAACCACATTTAAAACCCAATACAGATTGTATTAATGGTTACTTATGCCATTTGGTTTTACAAACATACCTAGCATATTTATGAGATTAATGAATCATGTTATGCATACATTTATAGGTAAGCTTGTTGTGGTATACTTTGACATCTTAGTTTATAGTAAGTCATTAGATAACCATGTTCTGTATTTGAGGTATGTTCGTTAGGTTTTGAGAAAGAACAATTGTATGCTAACTATGACAAATGCACATTTTGCATGTATATAATTATTTTTCTTGGAATTATTGTGAATGCAGATGGCATCGAGATAAATATGGAAAAATGTGAAGGAAAATCAAGAATGGCCTACACCAAAATCAGTGACATAAGTCAGGAGCTTCCATGGATTAGCAAGCTTATACATAAGATTTGTAAGAGATTTCAGCAGCATTGCAACACTATTGACAGAAATGGTCAAGAGAGATGTTGGTTTTCAGCTAGAGGAAAAGCAAGAGTGTGCATTCCAGGATCTTAAAGTAAAGTTATGTAGTGCACCAGTGTTGGGACTACCAATCTTTGAGAGAACATTCAGGATTGAATGTGACGCATCAGGTTTAGGTATTAGACCAGTTCTTATGCATGAAAAACGGCGACTTGCATATTTTAGTGAGAAATAAAATGGAGTAGTATTGAGATATCATACCTACGACAAGGAGTTGTACGTGTTGGTAAAAGAACTTGAGACATGGCAGCACTACTTGTGGTCTAAGGAGTTTGTGATCCACTTAGATCATGAAACATTGAAGCATCTGAAGTGTCAAAGTAAGCTGAACATGAGGCACACAAGATGGATAGAGTTTGTTAAATCATTTACATATGTAATCTGCTACAAGCAAGTTAAGTAAAACGTAGTAGCTTATGCACTTTCTCATATGTATGTTTTACTTACTTTTTTGAATGCCAAAGTGTTAGGATTTGACTTCATTAAGAAACTTTATGCATGTGTGTAGGAGCGAAGCGGAGTTTACCGGTATGCCTATGATGTTCGGCGACCACGACACTGTTAGGCTCGCAGCCCATAGAGAGTACAGATTAGCCCGTGGTGGACTAAACCAGAGAATGAAGGAGTCGCCACCCAGTGTGAACTAGGAAAGATTTAAGGCCACACTCATCCATCACAAGAGAAGACCTCAAACCGTTGGGTTCAGAATGGTCCCTTACTTATGCCAGTATAATATACGGGTTCACACAATGGTATAGTCAAGTCTTAATGCAATTCAAGTATAAAAACGGATAAAAAATGTAATAACATACCCAACCAAAATAATAATCACAATAATGTGATTCCAAAAGTATATTAAATTAATAAATACGAGATGCGATAATGAAAATTATAATATACAACCAAAAGCAGGAAAAACGTCAATAATAAACGTCAATAATAAACAGTCGTGCGTGATGGGCTATGGAAATAATAATGATCATAACATAAAGGAAACAATTCAAAAGCAAATGATTCATTAAGATAAACGGCAAACAAAAAGGGGGTCAATCACGCATATATGAGTATTTCCCGAGTGGCACATGGAGTTGTATCCTAAGTACAACCCGCACTACCGTCCATTCGGATTCAGCTACGGGGTTTACTTCTGGGTTTCCATCTGATATACCACGAGGGATAATAACACACATAATCATCAATGCAATGTAAATAGACGTAAAAAAGATAACCATGCATATACGGATAATCAACATGAACAAATATAAACAAAATAAAGTGAAATAGTAACATAACAATAAGAGAGAATAAATATTCAAAAATAAACAACGAAATGCCAAAGAAGAAATGTGGCCAGAGATTTGGCCATTCTTTTGATGTAGGGCATCGCATACCCTGCTGGACGTATTTCACGTCCAACCAGTCATGCAGCGTCTGAAACTATAAAAATATATATGGTATGGTGCCCTCAGGTCTTACCTTTTAAGTTGCTTCCTCGGAAGTGCGTTAGGCCGTCGTTGGAAGGATCGCTGGTTCACTTGTTCACTGTTTCTGGTTGCTTGTTCGTTGTTTCTAGTTACTGGTTCACTGTTTCTGGTTGCTGGTTCGCTATTTTTGGTTGCAGTTTCGTTGTTTCTGCTTCACGCCGCTGGTTGCTTTGTTCGCTATTTCTACTTCACGCCGCTGGTTATTTTGTTCTATTTCACGCTGCTTTGTTTTTTTCCTGGTTTTCTTCTTTTTCTGTTGTTTTTTCGGTGATTCTCTCCATTTTCTTGTTATTTTTTCGATGATCCCGCCAAAGAAAAAGAAAAGAGCCCCTCTCCCCTTTGATGATGACTTGGTTCATTTTATAATTATTTGAAGGGATCTCCAAATAGGGAAACAAATCAAGCTTATTTGGGAAATACATTATCAAATTATTTTGGGAATAAAATCTTATAAATTTGGTGATAAGGAGATCTCAAATCTTGTTAAATTGGTAAGGATGGGATCCCAAAAATCTCATTAAACAGTAAAGTGTTGATGCTCTCATAACTAAGGATATTTTATCGTATTTGGGAAGATTATGCATGGGCTGTATGGTCAGATTGTGTGGGCTGCATGGGCCAGTTGCATTGGCTGCATGGCGGGTCCGAAGATAAGGTTTGAGGCAGAGGCTGACTGAGAGAATCCCAGGCTGGCTAGTGAGTTTGAATCCGATGAGGTGCTAATTATGGAGGTTTTCCTCCCTTCCGGCATTCGTTTTTCGCAACTTCCGTAACTTTTCAGGTAGTGCCTCCATACGAGACTCATCATTGGGTTCATGCAAAAAATGCAATGTCTACAGTCGCCCCACTTTGATGGGGTTTGTGCAGTGTGACAGTGACAACTTTATCAAAGTCATGCATGCATTTTTTACTTACCTGATATGTCCTCATTCTCAAGGCTCTTCACTCGTCCTCTTTCCCGAGGTTGTTCTCCATTCTCGGAGTTCCTATCTATTCCTGGAGTTCTTCATCCTCATTCCTGAGGTTGCTCTATTCCTCTCCATATAAGTCCCGATGATGAGTCTCACATGGAGACACTACCTCTTTAAATTGTGAAAGTCGCGGGAAACGGACGTCGGAAGGGAAGATTCAGACATTGACATCTTATTGGATTTAATTCGCTTGTTTATGTTGGATAATATGACCCATAGCGTCACTATTTGCACAGATCATTGTGTTGTTGTAGCAAATTAACTATGTAATAAGGAAATTGCACTCTCATCATTTGTGATTAGATCACCATAGATATATAAATGAAGAGAGGTCCCTATGATTAGTTCCTGGATTGAGATGATATGAGACAGTATCAGTCCACGAAGGATTAATCATTAAATATCCCTAGCCGTAGTATTATCGAGACTGGACATCGATAATGCGGAATAGGCTAGTATTGCACTTGTGTGCGTTGTGAGGGCACAACGACATAGTTCTCATATATATAAGTATTGGATACTTATGCAAGTGTGATAGGAGGTCGTTTTTTACCGATGGTATGGGAAACAGCTTCGCTCTGGATAGACCCCGCGGAATCCCATTGGTACTATGTCTGCGTGTCTATGGGAGGCCGCATCAGGGTAGGTGTATATGGTCTTAACCTGAGACTTGCATCGTTAGTACTTGCGACAATCGGTAAACTTTGGTTTTGGTGGTTGGGGGGACCTAAACTGGTTCTGTGTTCACCTCTTCTGGGTTTATCAGGAATCGTAGTGTACTGGTGTGATGTCAAGATGGAAGGTCACTTCAGACATATGGAGTTGATGATCGCGCAGGATACAGAACTAGTGTTCTATAAAAGGTTTGCAACCGTCTGGACAATATGACTAGGTCAGTATGCCCGATTCAACGAGACTAGTTGCTTGATGTCCGATATATGTTTCGTACGGGACAGACACATTTCCAGCCCCAGGCCTAACATGTGATCGTCCGATACTGGATCGATATACGCAATACAATACAATTGTATACTACGCTTGATACAGATCTTAATATTCTTAAAAGGATATGACGGAGAATTTGGGTAGACTTTGTGTTTTGCTAGAAACCGAACATGTCTCGTAAATCGGTAGAACGTAGTACTTGGTACGTACGTGATTCGGATACTCCGGCGACCGCATTTACTGCCAACTAATCCGGGGATCTCATGGGTCGCTTCCGATAATCCACCGATGACGCACAACTTACTCTTGAATAATCTGGGATTATATAGAAGAGAGAGAAAATTAATCTAGGATTAATTACGGAGATATTTTATTTAGGATAAATATCGTCTAGAGAGAGATAACGATTAATTTGGAATTAATCGATTAAATTAATATATTCGATATATTAAACGAAATTAGATTTCGACGCGGAATTAAAATTAGATTTTAATTCGGGCGAACGAATTAATTAATTTAGAATTAATTCGTTAGCGATCTGAATAGTAATTTCGCTAGGCGAAATTAATTAATTCTCGTCGCGACGGAAATGCGTTAATTCGGAATTAGCGAAACCGAGCCCGAAAGTGTTTGCGGACACATTCGTATTTTGAAACGAGTGTATATCGCAAATCACATCGCGATATCTCATCACTTGACACGAATAGATGATGGATGTATCTAGTCACCTTTATGGGATGATACATTGTCTCTATTCTCAATGTGTGATGATGATGAATTTTGGAGGGAAATGCTTTTCACGGTTTTTGAAGAGTTTATGTAAAAAATTCATTTTTTTGGTTAATGATATACATCATTGCTTCTCTCTTTCTTACTTACGTTTTTTGGTAAAACAAAAACAAAAGTGTGAAGACACATTTTTCCTCTCTTCTCCTCACGCATACACCGTCTGTTTTCTTCACTGGTTTGGAACCCAATAATGGTTGAACAAAGGGAAGCCAAGAGTGGTTTTTTCATGGTGAGAAATCAAGTGCTAGCACACTTACAAGTCTTGCGAAGGTGGTAGGGAGGTTCGACCATGAGACGGGATCCATCTGACGAATCTAGAAGCTCATTTTCGCAGCTCAAATAGAAGATGGAGGACAGTGGACTGCTGCAGTTCATGCGCCAAAACAGTGAGCATATTGGCTTCAATCGTCTTCAAATCGACTCAACCGATCGATGTAAGTAGTATCCGCTATCTTCGTCGATGTATTTACACATTAATTTCATTGCTTGTTTGATCTTGGGACCTTAATAAAAACTAACAATGGCATCAAGAGCTTAGGTTCAAGCATGAAATTGGTAGGGCTTAAAATTGGGTAAATGTGATTTGAGCATGATTTGAATAAATTGATTGTTTGAGTATGTATTAACATGTTTAATTTCATTTTGGTTGGACTAATTTGACGAAAAATGATTGGAATTATTTTCCCCAAAATTAATACCTTGGCCAAATGTATATGTATTTTTGGGATCTTGGATTTTTTGATTTTTAATTCATTTGATGAGTTAGAATCGATTAGGTTGACGTTAATTTGAATCGATTTGGATTAGATTTCGAATTGGACAAAACCCCAAATACTTGTGTTGGCCGAATGGTTGCCTTTGCCCTAATGTCTTGGTGTTTTTGGTTTTGTGACATTGGATGTGTATGAAATCAAATTGGATGTTGATTTAGTGTCGATTATGGGTTCGATTGGATTGAAACCGAATCGGACACAAAATCCCTCCTTGGCCGAGGGACTAAAGAAGCATGTAATGGGTTTGATTTTTCATTTTGTGTGTTGGACATGTGGTAATGAAATGACCATGATTAATTATGTTAAATTCATGTTTTAGAAATGTTGATTTGGGTAATTGATCATGTAATACACTTTGGTAATTAAATGGAAAATTGGATTTTGGATTTAATTATTTGGGCCTAATTTTGGAAATTGGACTTTAAAGTTGTATTTGGGCCTATTGGGCTTGATTTATCAAGTTTGGTTTAGGCCAAGTGGATAGATCCAATTGGGCCCAAAACCTTAACCATAAAGCCAAATGCGACTTAATGAAACTTTAAAGTTTAATTGGGCCTAATGGGCCAAGATTGATTATGGGCTTATGGGGTAAATCCCGGATTGGACTTTGGTTATCGTTTTGACCGAGTTGACCAAAAGTCCACGCTTAAGAAATCATTAAAAGCCCATTGGACTTTAATTGAATTGACGTTGGACGTTAATCGGTCTTTGAGACGCGTTACGATTAAATTTGGAATTTAAATCGTAAAAGGTTTATTAAATAAGTGTAATGTTTAATTTGAATTGAATAGTGAATTAGTATTAAATACATGTTAAATTTGATTTAATGATGTAGTTTAATTTAATTCATGAATTCGTACTTTGAGTACTTATTCGCAAAAACGAGTTTGACTCGAACAAAATCAAATCGTTGTTTGAACATTGGATGATCACTTAATTATCAGACTAATTAATTTGATTTGATTGATTGATAACATGCTTATGTGTGTGAATACGTGGTTGTGTTGAATGAATAATGTATATCGGATGGATATTAGTTGGGTGGGCAATTTTAGAAATTGTGTAATAATTTCGATTTATTAAATTGGACCTGCGTGTCCAGCCTTATCACCTTCGTTCTCTTGTATTCTCTTCTCATCTATTCCCCTCTATGTATATGAGGTTTCTTTAGAAGTGTCGTGTAACGGTTAGAAGTAGTACAAGTGCTAGCTTGAGTGAGAAAGGGAGAGATTTGATCTAGGATCAATATGTAAAGTATCCATCCGCATATCATTATTATTTATTTTCATACTCGCTTTATGTATTTAGAATGCATGTTTTAAGGGGTATGATGATGAGACCTTAACAAAGATAATTAAATTGGTAGCCAATTTGCACGCAAGAAAAACCCTCGTTCTATATTAAGCGATTATCCTTCCATTGAATGATTCTTGTTCAAGATCCAATTGGCATTGGTTTGTTGGCCAAAGTCAAGACCTTGTCAATTGGATGTATTTGAATCATGAGGGTTTTGTTCCACATCGGTGTCTTGTCCAAGTTGTGATTTGTTGGCCAAAGTCAAGATCACTTCTTGTCCAACGACATTGATTACGAAACTTTCCTTGTCAATGGTCCCGCTTAACTGGAGTCATTAGGTTGTTGTGCCAAAGCCAAGGCCTAGATGATTCGGAGATGGTCAGGAAAATGTATTGGATACATTGGCATAAGTAATATGTTTAGGACTTGGATGTCCACCTAACCGGATCTAGGAATTGGATTGGATCCAATTGATCTGTGAGATCTACCTAGTTAAATAGCATACAGCTGTTGGCCAAAGTCAAGGTTGTATGTTATTTAATAGGATCCTAGCCAACTAGGAAACACGGATTTCCCGAGTACTCGACAGAGGGTTAGAGGCTCGACGAAAAATAGTGGGAGGTAAGTATTGAATTTGCAACAATCGTTCAATTACTCGTAAACACGCTCCTTTATATTTTACTCGTCGTATTAATCAAAAGTATTAGTTGGACTAATTTTTATGTTGTTTTAAAAATATATATATAGTTGGACTATACAAACTTATTCAATATATAGTTGATTTATAATTGGATTATAGTAATCAATATAATTGAATTAAAATGATAGTTGATTTTATAATTGGATTATAGTAATCAATATTATATTATAGTTGATTAAATAATTGGATTATTGTAATCATTATAATAAATAGTACCTTATTAAAATTGATTAAATAGTTGGACTATTGAAATCAAGAAAGAATTGAAGGTTGAATATTTAAAATATATAATCCTTGGGTTATGTTTTAAATGATTTAATTTTCAATTGGGAATTAATAATAGGTTAATTTATTTGATAAAATAACTTATTATGACTAAGCCCATAATTAAGCAAATAGTAGAGCATAAATCTTTGGAAGATTTATGTGATGATGACTTTAATGCTTAATTAATATACTTATAATAAATCTATCATTAGATTTAAAAGTATCAAAGTTTGCAATTGGGCATGTAGCACAAGGTGCACATCGTTTCGATATTCCGAAACCCAAGGCTTGGCCAAAGGTTTTGTGAAATATTGAAAAGATAATTGACATATCCCAAAGTGACTACCATTTGGATATGGAAGACACGAAGGAATTAAAGAAAGGGCGAGGCGCTCCAACTTTAAAAATATTTGTCAAAGTTATGTTCACTACACTATATTGAATTGGATTTTAAATACTAAGTATGGTATATAAAATATATGTATTGATGTTCAGAATCCGCTATGAGTTGGATACTTACTTTAAACGAGATTTCTGCAAATCGGAAACTGGACGAAAGTCGCTGTTTCGACCGTGTGAGTGGATACCTAAGTTAGGAACTACCCTTTGGGTATGTACTTAAATTAGGAAATGTTATGATGTAACTAGTTTGACTAGAGACATTATCTCTATATCAGTGTTTAATCCATTGCGATAATAAAACCTTTATATCTAGAACACTAAAGTGTTTTATTATATAAAGATGATACTGAGATAAATACATTAGATGTAAATAACAGAATTTATATTTTGAATATAAAGAAAAATCTCAAACATATAAAATGACAAATAAATAGCTCAAATTATTTGATCAATAGAGACTTATTTGTGGCATTGTTGTCTAGGACACAATTAAACAAGACTCGTATATCCACACTTTTGAAGGGTGGGTACTAGGACTGATTTGACTATTCAAATGAGGTCTGCGAATCTAGTTTATTAGGTAAGGTACCTAAAATATATTTACTTGGTAATAGTATAAGGGCCACCGATCTGTTAGCCCTATTCATGGTGAAGTTAGTGGGCCCATATCTAGTTGGGCTAAATGTGAACATGAATATTTCGTGACCTTAACAGATGTAGCATCACGTTATGGTTTTGTGTTTCTTTGAAGAATACAAATGGAAACTTTAAAGTTTCGACACGAAGTAAACAAACAGATCGGCTATAGTATTATTCCACCACGGTAAGACCGTATTGGAAAAAACTTAAGCAGTAAGTTTCATATATACATGAAAGAGTACGGTATTCTTTCATATGAGGACTCCTCTCAAAGACACGTCTGTTAGACGGTGTGTGCCGAACTAAAACCGAATTTTGTTGGACATGATTAGGTTTATCACGAGTCGCTGAGCTATATTTCCTCTACAGGATATGTATTTACAGTGCAAAAACTTATTTAGAATAAGGTTCCATGAAAATCTGTTTGACAGATGTCATATAGGATATGAACAGGGAAGAAACGGGGTTTCTCATTCTGATAATTTGGATATGCCAGGCAAACGTTTGGATGATACCAAACTAAAAGACCCAAATTGGATAAGTGCCAATATAGGTTATCCTAATGGAAACCTTAAGTATAGTACTTATAAATCTCACATGAGAACAAATTTGATTGTTGCTCACCATGCGGTTTTCCTGAGAGGAATACCGATATCCAGTGGTCAGTGGGAGTATAGTGATACTCGATGAAATGAAAATGGAAATACTGTTCTAGGCACGAAGTCCATAATGGAACACAAACAGTTCATCAATAATGAATCTGTACCATTAATCTTCAAATACACAAGAACTTCGTAGATCGGATAAGTCAGAAAACAACCTAGGGTATGGGTTTCTGATCTAACCTCATAAAGATGTCATCTTATGGAGGTGTACCATCCGACTACGTTTTGAGGAAGTGATACGATGTGTCGACTACCTATTATGGCAAAGTGCCATGAATCCGAAATGGATTCCATGTATAACAACTATTTTGGATACTAGTTGTACCACAAGGCATTGTGCCTATTGGTACATTAAACGTCTTCAAGGAAGACTACATGGATGGCAACATACCAACGTACAAGCTAGGCTTGTGATGGAAGGTATCGTTATCAACATCGTGTTAATAACAGTTCAACCTTTTGCTTGTTGCCATGGTAAATCCATTTGAAGATACTTGTTGATAACTGTATATTTCATTTATGAAATATGTCAGTTACAAATCAAAATCGCTTTCCTGAAAAGGAAACCTTTGGGAGAATGTTTATAACATTCTGACGATTTTGTATAACCGACAAACAAGGTTTGCGGATTATTCAATCCATGTTTGGATTGAAGCAAGCATAAAGTTCTTGGAACTGTCGTTTTGAAATAATCATAATGGTTTATGATTTAACTCAAAACGAAATAATTCTTGTGTATATAAGGAGGTTAGTGGGAGAGCGCACTGACAGTAAATTCCCATAAAGCAATTGGTGAAAGCTTGGCTTTCATAGATATTCTTCATAGAAATTCTCCATAGAATTCTGGGGAGTAACAACCTTTATTCAAGGAATAAAGATCTACTGGGATAGATTTGGAGTTGTTAACACTCTCTGAGAAATTGTACATTTAAAAATTGTACTTGTATTGGTGTCTCATACGCTTCGAGCATATGGAGTCACAATCGTGTCAATCCAAGTGATAGTCACTGGATTAAGTTAAGAACATCTGTTAGTATCTTTGAGAACTAAAGATGCTATCCTATACTATGGAGAAGGAGAACTTGAAGTGACTGGATCACTACAGCAAGTTTCCCAACAATTAATACTTGGTACTATATAAAGTTTGACGGGACAGTGAGCTGGAAATCTTCCAAGCAAGATAACTGTTGCCGAATAAACAACAAATGCGGATTATTGCTGCAGCTGAGGCAGCAATAGAAGTCTTTGGATTGAAATAAATCTAATTAGATTAGATATAGTTCTGTTAGCAGCTGAGCTAGGCGTCAGCACATGCTAAGGAATTAAAGGTCTCATCGATGATCCAGATATATACTTCTATATCATCTGTCGTTCGGATCATACATCGTGGCGATGTGATGATCGTATAAATCGCGTCAAACGATAATCAAACAAATCCGCTGACGAAACCCTTTTCTCAGCAATTTGAGCGAACCATACATAGTTCGGGTGTTGACACTTGAGTGACTCGCTATGTGCCAAGTGGGAGATTGTTGGATAATATGACCCATAGCGTCACTATTTGCACAGATCATTGTGTTGTTGTAGCAACTTAACTATGTAATAAGGAAATTGCACTCTCATCATTTGTGATTAGATCACCATAGATATATAAATGAAGAGAGGTCCCTATGATTAGTTCCTGGATTGAGATGATGAGACAATATCAGTCCACGAAGGATTAATCATTAAATATCCTAGCCGTAGTATTATCGAGACTGGACATCGATAATGCGGAATAGGCTAGTATTGCACTTGTGTGCGTTGTGAGGGCACAACGAGATAGTTCTCATATATATAAGTATTGGATACTTATGCAAGTGCGATAGGAGGTCGTGTTTTCCCGATGGTACGGGAAACAGCTTCGCTCTGGATAGACCCGCGGAATCCCATTGGTAGTATGTCTGCGTGTCTATGGGAGGCCGCATCAGGGTAGGTGTATATGGTCTTAACCTGAGACTTGCATCGTTAGTACTTGCGACAATCGGTAAACTTTGGTTTTGGTGGTTGGGGGACCTAAACTGGTTCTGTGTTCACCTCTTCTGGGTTTATCAGGAATCGTAGTGTACTGGGTGTGATGTCAAGATGGAAGTGTCACTTCAGACATATGGAGTTGATGATCGCGCAGGATACAGAACTAGTGTTCTATAAAAGGTTGCAACCGTCGGGACAATATGACTAGGTCAGTATTGCCCGATTCAAAGAGACTAGTTGCTTGATGTCCGATATATGTTCGTACGGGGCAGACACATTTCCAGCCCCAGGCCTAACATGTGATCGTCCGATACTGGATCGATATACGCAATACAATACAATTGTATACTACGTTTGATACAGATCTTAATATTCTTAAAAGGATATGACCGGAGAATTTGGGTAGACTTCGTGTTTTGCTAGAAACCGAACATGTCTCGTAAATCGGTAGAACGTAGTACTTGGAGTACGTGATTCGGATACTCCGGCGACCGCATTTACTGCCAACTAATCCGGGGATCTCATGGGTCGCTTCCCGATAATCCACCGATGACGCACAACTTGCACTCTTGAATAATCTGGGATTATATAGAAGAGAGAGAAAATTAATCTAGGATTAATACGGAGATATTTTATTAGGATAAAATATCGTCTAGAGAGAGATAACGATTAATTTGGAATTAATCGATTAAATTAATATATCGATATATAAACGAAATTAGATTTCGACGCGGAATTAAAATTAGATTTTAATTCAGGCGAACGAATTAATTTAGAATTAATTCGTTAGCGATCTGAATAGTAATTTCGCTAGGCGAAATTAATTAATTCTCGTCGCGACGGAAATGCGTTAATTCGAAATTAGCGAAACCGAGCCCGAAAGTGTTTGCGGACACATTCGTATTTTGAAACGAGTGGTATCCGCAAATCACATCGCGATATCTCATCACTTGACACGAATAGATGATGGATGTATTAGTCACCTTTATGGGATGATACATTGTCTATTCTCAATGTGTGATGATGATGAATTTTGGAGGGAAATGCTTTTCGCGGTTTTGAAGAGTTTTTATCTAAAAATTCATTTTTTGGTTAATGATATACATCATTGCTTCTCTCTTTCTTACTTATGTTTTTTGGTAAAACAAAAACAAAAGTGGGAAGACACATTTTTTCCTCTCTTCTCCTCACGCATAACAGTCTGTTTTCTTCACTGGTTTGGAACCAGAAATGGCGTGAACAAAGGGAAGCCAAGAGTGGTTTTTTCATGGTGAGAAATCAAGTGCTAGCACACTTACAAGTCTTGCGAAGGTGGTAGGGAGGTTTGACCATGAGACGGGATCCATCTGACGAATCTAGAAGCTCATTTTCGCAGCTTTAAACAGAAGATGGAGGACAGTGGACTGCTGCAGTTCATGCGCCAAAACAGTGAGCATATTAGCTTCAATCGTCTTCAAATCGACTCAACCGATCATGTAAGTATTCCGCTATCTTCGTCGATGTATTTACACATTAATTTCATTGCTTGTTTGATCTTGGGACCTTAATAAAAAACCTAACAGTTTAGCTTCGGGTTCGCTTGTTGGACCTCTGTTTAAAACACTCCCTAGCCCAAACCGATGCCACACGCCCACCTAGCCCAAACCAAAGTACACGCCCACCTAGGCAAGCCCATTAAACACATCCAATAATAATTAAAACATTTAAAACACGTGTCAAAAATTTATTAAATCAAAGTAAATCAAATCCAAAATCAAACAAATCTCATTCCTAAATTAAATAAATCAAATAAAATCTCATAAATCAACATCCTAATTAAATTAAATCACATGCCTAAACTAAATGAAATCAAATCAAATCCCAATAATCATCTTCCTAACAAAAAAAAAATTACCTCGCTAATTCAAGATATCAACTTATGAAAAACTGTAAATGGTTTGGTGTCTTCCTCCATCCACTACCTTTCATACGCTGGGAGGAAAAGCTGTGAAAGCACTTAGATAATCATTTCCCGAAGCTTACCGTGATGGACTAATTTGGAGGACCTATTGGTTATTCCTGTCACCAAGGCGATAAGAGCCTAAGATGTTTGGGTGTTTAAGAGAGTTCGCTCCACCCTCCCTCTGGGGAATCTTCAAAAGGAAATCCATTTGACAGTCAGTCACGCACCATAACTCGTTGGCACGTACCGTAAGGTATAAAAAGGTGCGCTCACTTAGTCACTCGAACCCTTGAGTGGGGAGACCTATTGTGGGCAATCCTTCGTCAGCGAGGGCCTTTGTCTATACCCTCTATAAACCCCCATATGAACTGTAGTTTTATGTTAATGTTTAGGACCATCATCATTTGGATTCAGTTGGACTTCTTGTCAAAAGATGTGAACTTGTTGGGCTATTTAAACTGAGAGGAGTTCGTGTCCTTCGAAAATTGGGCCAAAGCTTCTAAAATGCCGATGGGCCATTTTGTTTGGGCCTCTTATCAATTGAAGTCGTTTAGCCATGTTATCGCAAAAGTGTGTAAACTTGTTGGGCCTTTCAACTGGGACAAGTTTGCACCTCGCAATAGTTGATTGAATGCTTTAAAATGATAATAGGCCGACTTATATCGTCATACATCGCACGCATCTCATGCATCTCATGCATACACGCTCATGTTAACCCTTTGTGTCTGAAAAGCCATCATAGATATCTGTTGGGTTAGGGGTAAGAGGGAAGACTCGTCAAAAAGCCGTTAGCTAACATGAGCGAATCAGTTAACGAGGGATCTCGTATGAATCAGCTGAGACTAATCTCCTAAGATCACCGAACAGTTGCAGGCTTTGAACGCCGATGTGGCCAATGGTGATGAGACATCTAGTGTTGACAAACAGCAAGCAGACCCAACTACGAGATAGAAAAGGTCTGGAAGTAAAGATCAATAATGGGAAACCTTGGTACTACGACATTCAGCGATACTTAGAACACGGGGAATTCCCGGAAGTTGCATGCAGGAAAGACAGGATGTCATTCAGAATTAGCTTCTCAGTATGTGAGTTTAAAGGGAGAACTATATAAGTGACAAGCAAATGGCATTCAGCTGTGAAGTGTTTGAGAAAAGAAGAGGCTCAGAAAGCGATGAAAGAAGTACATGCCGGAGTATGTGGGACCGCACATGAATGGGTTATTTAAATTGTCTGGCAAGATAGTAAGACAAGGCTTCTACTGGTCGAACATGGAAGCTAACTGCGTGAACGCTGGTAAGCATTGTCACGATTGTCAAGCGCATGGTAACTTGAACCATTTGCCGCACACAGAGTTGCATAGCTATCAGAGCCGTGGCCGTTCTCAGCATGAGGAACTTGATATGATCGGAGAAATTTGATCACATGCGTCGAATGTACATCGCTTCATAGTAGTGGCAGTAGAATACTTTTCAAAATGGGTGGAAGCCGAGTCGTTTCGAACGTTACAGCAAAGCAGATGGCGGAAGTTCATAGCCCGGAACCTCATTTGTCGATACGGAATGCCGCATCACGTAGTAACGACAATGGAGTCCAGTTCCAAGGGAGACAAAGGAAATGCTACAGAAGTACGAGATAGGACATCACAAGTTGTCACCTTACAGACCGCAAGCAAATGGGGCAGTCGAGGCAGCCAATAAAAACAATAAAGAGAATTAGCCAAAATGATAAAACTATAAAGATTGGGCCGATAAGCTTCCGTTCGCCCTGTGGGGTTACATAACTTCTATGAGAACAGTAACAGGAGCCATGCCTTACTCTCTGGTTTATGGAATGGAAGTAGTACTGCCAGTGGAAGTCGAGATACGGTCCATGCGGGTATTAGCAGAAACATAGTTGCATGAACAGGAATGGGCCTCGCAGAGATTTGAACAGTTATCACTACTGGATGAGAAGAGGATGAAGTCCTTGCATCACATGCAGATATACCAGAAGAGGTTGGCTCGAGCATTCAATAAGAAGGTGTGTCCTACCAAGAACAGAAAAGGTGATTTGGTGCTTAAGCAGTCGAAGCCGTCGACAACAGACCCGAGAGGAAAGTTCAGACCAAACTGGTAAGGACCCTACATAGTCAAGAAGGTAATGGGAAACGGGGCAGTGAGACTGTCAGACTTAGAAGGGAACGAGTTCACCGAGCCAATCAACGTGGACAGGTTGAAGCAATATTTTGCGTGAGAAAAAGAAGAGACATAGCAGTTACTGGGAGAACTAATAGAAGACCTAACCCAACGAGATAGGAAATTCATCCACGCATGCATGCATACACGTAATGTACTTGTAATTTTTGTGTTTGTTCTGTGTTTGCAGGTTTCAAACAAAAGAGAACTGCACAATCACCAGAAAAGTACCGGCAGGGGGAAACTATAAGCAGATCCAGGGAGCGATCAGAGACATGCGTAGGCACATGGCGCCAAGGAGCACAATGATGGTCTAACCCATCAGGAATATGGAGTACCTCCACATATGCATACATACACATCATATGCACGGGTTTTTATTCTGTTGTTTTGTTTGTGTCCACAGGGCTCAGAGAAAAGTAGGAAAGGCGGCAAAATACAAGCAAGCTGATAGCAATAAAACAGTATCAACAGTTTTCAGAAATGGATCCCCAAGGTTGAGGCCCACACATAATCATCAGTTTTGGGAATGAACCCTCAAGGTTGAGGCCTGCGCTACCAGCAGTTTTCGAGAATGAATCCCTGGGGGCGAAGCCCACATTATTAGAGGTTGAAGGAAAAAAAAGAGAGAGAGAGAAGTCTTTGATGGTTAGGCATATGTCTGGTGATGACATTGTTTGCTGTAGGGAGAAACCTTAGAAACGATAAGTGCGAGATGTGCTCTCATCCGATATTCTGAATGGATTGATCTCGGCTAGACTCACGAGCACTTGATTATAGGATCTCAATAGTAGAAGCCTGAGTAGTTGGCAAGATGACTAGTTGAAGAGATGGTGGATCAGTGAATGACCGTTTGTCTGGATATCCATCCTTGTTTACTTATGCTACGATATATGATATGATTTGAAACAAAGAAAAAGTCTCTGCAATGAAAAGAAAAAGAAAAAAAATAGACCGCCTATAACCGATAAGCGTGAAGCTACCCATGGGCGAGTATTAGGACCACCATGAGGAGAAATGCTACCTTAAAGGGTAGGTGTGTCAAAGAAACAAAAAGAAAGAAAAGAGAAAAAGAAAGAAAAGAGAAAAAGAAAAAAGAAAAAAGAAAAAGAAAGTTCAAAATGAAAAAAAAAAGACAATAGAAAAAAATAAGAAGACCATATCATGTTGAGAGTGACGAAGTAATCACAGAGTGTGATCAAGACATCTAGGTTGGTTAACCCCACTGATCCGATTCCCTGAGAAAAAATCATCGAGTTGGCTTACTTAAGGATTAAGTTGCGAAAGAGCCTTGGCACACACACACACTAGGAGTCTAGTTCAGATCACTTATTCAGACGATCAGATCTAAGTGTATTAAGTACTTCGAAGTTCTCTGGTTTCAACGCGAAGCATCCGTTGAGGACGAAAATATGTTTAGCTATCAGGATTATCTCGTGAGAGGTAGCACAATATGTTGAAATGAACCGTCACATTGACAGTATCAGTTTTGAGGATGAGTTCCAGGGGCGAGGCCCACATCAGCAACAATATCAATTTTGGGGATATGTCCCAAAGGCGAGGCCCACATCAGCATCAGTATCAGTTTTGCCGGGTATGGCACTCCGGGTATGGAGACACCACTGCGACACTCTGGGTATGGAGACGCAAGCGCGACACCTCGGGTATGCGGTTTAGCATACCGGGTATGGCACTCCGGGTATGGAGATATTACTGCGACACTCTGGGTATGGAGACGCAACCGCGATGCCTCGGGTATGAGGTTTAGCATGCCGGGTATGGCACTCCGGGTATGGAGATACTACTGCGACACTCTGGGTATGGAGACGCAACCACGACGCCTCGGGTATGAGTTTTAGCATGCCGGGTATGGCACTCCGGGTATGGAGATATTACTGCGACACTCTAGGTATGGAGACGCAACCGCAACGCCTCGGGTATGGGGTTTAGCATGCCGGGTATGGCACTTCAGGTATGGAAACACTACTGTGACACTCTGGGTATGGAGACACAACCGCGACGCCTCGGGTATGGGGTTTAGCATGCCGGGTATGGCACTCCGGGTATAGAGACACTACTGCAACACTCCGGGTATGGAGACACAACCGCGACACTCCGGGTATGGAGACGCAACCGCGACACCTCGGGTATGGGGTTTAGCACGCCGAGTATGGCACAACCAAATCAACTTAATCCAAAGCAACAGGCAAGTCAAGTGGCAGCTGGCGAGCCAGGTAAGTAAAAATTCATTGCATAAACTTTGATAGGATTGTCATTGTCACACATTTTACAAGTCCCATCAAAGTGGGGGCGACTGTAGGCACTGCATTTTTGCATATAAGTCCCGATGATGAGTCACACATGGAGACACTACCTCTTTAAATTGTGGAAGTCACGGGAAACGGACGTCGGAAGGGAAGAGTCAGACATTGACATCTTATTCGATTTAATTCACTTGTTTAGCTTCGGGTTCGCTTGTTGGACCTCTGTTTTAAAACACATCCCTAGCCCAAAACCAAAGCCACACGCCCACCTAGCCCAAAACCAAAGCTACACGCCCACCTAGCCCAAGCCCATTAAATCACATCCAATAATAATTAAAACATTAAAACACATGTCAAAAATTAAATTAAATCAAATTAAATATAATCTAATTAAATCAAAACAAATCTCATTCCTAAATTAAATAAATCAAATCAAATCACATTCCTAATTAAATTAAATCACATGCCTAAACTAAATGAAATCAAATCAAATCCTAATAATCATCTTCCTAACTAAAACAAATTACCTCCCTAATTAAAGATGTCATTTCCTTATGATACACAAATTAAATATTCCCCTCATAATTACAATATTCTTTCCCTACCCATACAAGGTAAACCCCAACCTTTGCCTATAAAAAGAAGCCTTCACCAACCTTATGACTCCTAGCTCATTCTCACAAAAACACAAAGAAAAAAAACCAAGCTTCACGCCTAAGCCATCACTCATCCAGCTTGCCTTCAATCCACGCCCAACTGCCCTCCTTCAACACAGCTCACGTATCCTTCAACACAACTCACAAGCCCTCCTTCACGCCCACACCCTGCCACCAATTCACGTCATCATCCAACTCACGCATAAGCCCCAATTCACGTCATCAGCCTTCATTGCAACCAGCCTCTTACACTCCACAAGCTGCTTCCTTCCACCCACCCAAAAAGCCCCACAAACTGCCCCTGAAGACCAGCCCCACTGACTCACGCCCATAACAGCCCATGACTCACGCCCATAACAGCCCTCAATCAGCCCCTGACTCACGCCAATAACAGCCTTCAATCAGCCCCTGACTTACGCCCATAACAGCCTGCAAATACCCCTGAAAACACAGCCCCTGACCACCGAAACTGCCTATGAAAATTACCCCTGAAGCCACCGAAACTGCCTCTGAAAATTACCCCTGACCACCGAAAACAACCACTGAAAATGCAGCCCCTTGACCACCAAAAAATGCCCTGAAAACACAGCCCCTGACCACCGAAAATACCCCCATGAAACAGTCCAGAAAACCCCGCAAAACTGCACCCAGAAACTGCCTTATATCACCTAAAAACAGTCCATAATTACCACGAAACAGTAACCAAAAAACACAATAAAAAACAGCAGCGAAACGGAGTAAAATAGCAACCTGAGCAGCGAGGCAACAAAGAGAAACAACGAACCAGTAAATCGGAAAAGTTGTGGAGCATCAACCTTTTCGGCGACCGCGTAACGCACTTCCAAGAGGCGACTTAAGAGGTTAGACCTGAGGGCACCCTTTTTTATTTATTCTCCTTATTTTTATTTATTTTCTTACTTTATTCCGCATGAGTATTGTGGATTGGTGTATGATATGAATTTCGGATGAATGGAATATGTGTTCTCTCTTGTGGTATATCGGATGGAAACCCGGACGTAAATTCCATAGCCGAATCCGAATTGACAGTATTGCGGTTTGCACTCGGGATACAATGCCACGTACCACTTGAGAGACACACATATTTCGTTTCATCCAACCTTGTGTTCGAGCATGATTTAGTCTAGTAGGTTATTTATTTCTTAAGCATGATTTAGCCGTTAGTGTAGGGGTTTTATTGCAGAATCCGGTAACGCAGCGGAAACACGGGAAAATCAAATTTTCCGATTTCAAAATTTTTTCTCGGATTAATTAAATAAACATATTTATTTAATTACCCAATAATAAAATTATGAAATAAAATTCAATAAATCAAATTTATGTGAATTTACCGAATTGCCCTAACACTTTGCATTTTGTTCATTTTAGTCCGAAATTGTTCAAATCAATTTTGGATGATTCTAAATCATTTCTAAGATGAACTTAACATGTCCTAAATGTCAAAACACTAAAAGCAACAAAAAACCCAAAATTGAGTCACTTGGCCGATAGCCTCCAAAGGGGGGGGGGGGGGGGGGTTGTGCATTTTGCATTTTCATGGTTCAAAACTCATCAAGGCAAAATCCAATCAACCCAATATTTTACATGCATCATATACACATCCAAATACACCACATAAATGAAAAGCCCCAAATTTGGATGAGTTCTTAAACCCTAATATTTCAATTTCTTCAAATTGGACAAATTAGACCAAATTGGTTAAATCAATTACTTCAATCATGTTTCTTCCATCCAATTAAAGTCTCAACACAATCAAACAACTATAGATCAAATCTAGGTCATTTAAGAGTGGGTCAAAAACTCTAGATTAGCAGCAAAGTTCTAAAACTATGAAAAGAATGCTTATAACTACACTAATTACAAACTTCCAACATCATACATGCATTACACCTTCATCAAACTTTTATCCATCAAAAGTACAAAGGATAAAGAATATAAAAACTCAAGAACATCACAAGATGTTTCCCACAACAAGAGGAACAAATTACTCTCTAATGGAAGGTTGGAAATACTTACTAAATTCCAAGCTTTTCTTTGATTTTCTTTTCTTTTCTCTCTACCTTCTTTGTTTTATTTTAATGGATTTTTGATAAAGTGCATTTGGTATATAAAACCTTAAATGAAACAAAATAATATATACTTGCTTCAAATTAGCCTTGGCCGAATTTGGCCTTAACCAAAACAAGAAATATTAATTTCAATTTCATTTGGATTTTTTTAATCAACTTGTTAAAATATCTAAAACACTTTAAAGATATTTCTAATTAAGTCAACAAAGGCAACTTAGCCATTAAAACAAATATCTAAATCTTAAGATATTTATATTTTAATTAATTTAATCATTTAACAATTAAATAATTAATTAATTAATCAAATACAAATATATTAAATATATGTATTATATTTACATTAAATATTAAATACATATATTCATTTATGATATTTAGTCAAATATCTCAATTTGACAATTAATGTGTATTTAAATTAATCAAGTATTAAATGTAAATACACAAAAATTAGGGAAATGACTATCGGGTCCCTAAACATGTATTTTGCGTTTAACCTTTAAACGACTTTATAAATAATCAATATCATTTATAAATGTTGCTCTAGTGCTCTACGAGTATATTTCATTATTGAGACTCTCTAGATTCAGGCATATCCGTCACGAAATCCAATTTCGTGTCCATAATTTATCCACCCGTAAATTATAACGATCACGGATAAACTCGCTGAATCATACAGGTCGAGGTCATGGCAAATGTATAATTCCTCCGTCACAGGTATCCGGATATATCCCAGAGATATAGATGTAAACGTCAAATCTCTATGGGGATTATCCAGTCGACTATTCTATTAGCAATCTCAAAAGGAATGTTTAGAACTAGTTTCTAAACTGTACCACGGCCCATGGTTTTTAAATTTCCCGCCTATCTAAAATTTTAAAATTTCAGTTTTTAATTTTTTTTTTCAAAAAAATTATAGAAACGGAATTTCCGTCGCTAAATAGCGACGGATGGAAATTCCGTCTCTAATTAGAAACGAAATTTTCCGTTGCTATTTAGCGACGGAATACTAACCGTCGCTAATTAGAGACGGACATTCTGTCGCTATATAGAGACGGAATTTCCATCCGTCGCTAACTTTAGCGACGGATGATATATTTCCGTCGCTATTTTTTTTGCGACCAACAAAATAGAGACGGAATTTTTCCGTCGCTATTCCGTCGCTAATGGCCTATTAGCAACGAATTAGCTACGGATTTTTCCGTCGCTATTTGGCAGTTTTCTTGTAGTGACCTATGCTCTGATACACAGAATTGACAGATCCTATCTTGATACGCACATGACACCCTAAGGATCTATCTACACCCAACGAACAAGCGGAGGTCTGATCTAAATAAATCGGTGACGTGACTGCCATCTAAGTGTAGAAGATGTCTCATGTGCCCACAGTGGCATCTCAAGTGTAAGAATCACAAGTGCTACTCAACCCGAGAAGATTCTTATTGATGTTGGTGTACCATCCATTAAGAATCTTCGGTGAGTCGTTCAGTGTTTATCCGCTATAAACACCTACACGTCTATACTAGTCTCCAAGACTTATGGTTCATTGAGAAACCATTGGAATCATATATTCCAGTATACGACATGTACCAGTCTCAACGGGTTTACTATACTGACCAAGTAGTGTAAACCTTGACCAGAAACTGTCTGAGAATGACAACGTCATGATACAACTCAATGTCAGTTGTGACGGTTTTGCAACTGTACCATGACTAGTCATTCTAAGGTCAATACGTCTTTACCATATTAAAAGATACATTATATTATAGAAACTACATATATTATTCAAAATAATAATGTTTTACAGAAGTATTCATAAAGAAATACAACCGGGAATTGGCGCTGTGAGCACCAACCCCAACAAAAACTCTCATTTTCTCTAGTGCCAATAACGATCGTATCTAATACCCATCGACTCCACGTGTTTATCAAACAACTTCGGAGGTATGGCCTTCGTCAGCGGGTCTGCTACATTATCTTCACTCGGTACCTTGCACACGACAATATCCCCTCGTGACACAATCTCTCGAATGATGTGGTACTTGCGTTCCACATGCTTCGACTTCCGATGCGCCCTCGGTTCCTTTGCTTGCGCAATGGCTCCAGTATTATCACAGTATAACGGAATCGCATTCTCGATACTTGGGACAACTCCCAATTCTGTGATAAAGTTCTTTATCCACACAGCCTCTTTTGCAGCTTCAGAAGCTGCAATATATTCCACCTCAGTGGTGGAATCTGCTGTCGAACCCTGTTTCGAACTCTTCCAACAAACTGCACCTCCATTAAGGGTAAATATGAATCCAGATGTAGACTTTCTATCATCAGGATCCGATTGAAAATCAGAATCCGTATACCCGTTAACTTGCAGTTCGTTTCCTCCATAAATTATTAACTTATCCTTAGTACCTTTAAGATACTTGAGGATATTTTTAATGGCCATCCAATGGTCATTACCTGGATTAGACTGATATCTACTAGTTACGCTAACAGCAAAACTGATATCAGGCCTTGTACATAACATGGCATACATTATGCTACCCAAACATGAAGCATAAGGTTGGTTAGACATTCTAACCTTCTCATCTTCTATTTATGGACTCATCTTCTTGGAAAGATGAATCCCATGTCTGAACGGTATGTTTGCTGTCTTACAGTTACCAAAATTATACCGTTCCAAGATCTTATCTATGTACATTGATTGGGATAACCCAATCAGCCTCCTTTGTCTATCTCTATAGAGTTTTATCCCTAAAACATAGGAAGCTTCTCCCAGGTCCTTCATGGAGAAATTCTTACAGAGGTACGCTTTGACGCTTTGTAACATACCTAAATCATTCCCAATGATTAGGATGTCATCAACATATAGGATTAAAAATACGACCATGCTCCCACTGGCCTTCTGATACACACAGGATTCTTCCAAATTCTTGAGAAAACTAGACGATATAATAATCTCGTCGAATCGAAGATTCCAACTTCGTGAAGCTTGTTTAAGTCCATAAATGGACTTCTTAAGCTTACATACCATACCCGAGTTTTCGCTGGACGCAAAACCTTCTGGCTGTTCCATATAGATTTCTTCATCAAGAAATCCATTAGAAAAGCTGTTTTGACATCCATTTGCCAAATCTCGTAGTCATGATACGCAGCTATAGAAAGAAAAATCCGAATAGACTTAAGCATTGCTACTGGTGAAAAAGTTTCATCGTAGTCGACGCCAGTCGCTGCGTGCTGTACCTTGCTACCAGTCAGGCCTTGTAAGTTTCAACCTTACCGTCAGGCCCGCGCTTCCTCTTGTAAACCCATTTACAACCGATAGGAACAATTCCTTCGGGAAGCGGAACCAAGTCCCAAACTTGATTCTCATGCAATGAGTCTAACTCGGATTTCATGGCACTTTGCCATTTCACAGAGTCGATGTCCAATATTGATTCTCTATAGGTGAAAGGATCAGTCTCTTCAACTAAGAGAACGTTGATAAGTGTGAAATTTACACACCAATTCGGTATCGTCAGCTTATCATTCTGTGGATTCCGTATTATTTAATGTGCTTTTGGAGTTGTTTAGTGGTGTGATGACAGGAAACAAAAACAGGAAAACTCAGGTTATGTTCGGGAATAATTGGATGCAAGCACAAAATGGTCAGAACTGAGATTCAGCATACAAGAAGACCTGGCGCCATAGTGCCAGAAAGCCATACAATTTCCAGTGAGTTAGGCGCCATGGCGCCGAGAGAAGTGACCGTAGCCAAAGACACCGCGGCGCCTAACCTGTAGCTCAATAAGGTGCCACGGCGCCTTCAAGGAACCTGAAAAGAAGACTTGCGCCGCAGCGCCGAGTTTCCATACTAACTCCAGCGCATATGGCTGTTGGACAAAATGACCCATAGCGTCACTATTTGCACAGATCATTGTGTTGTTGTAGCAAATTAACTATTTGACAAGGAAATTGCACTCTCATCATTTGTGATTAGATCACCTTAGATATATAAATGAAGAGAGGTCCCTATGATTAGTTCCTGGACTGAGAATGATATGAGACAGTATCAGTCCCCGAAGGATTAATCATAAATTTCCCTAGCCGGAGTATTATTGAGACTGGACATCGATAATGCGGAATAGGCTAGTATTGCACTTGTGTGCGTTGTGAGGGCACAACGGCATAGTTCTCATATAGATAAGTATTGGATGCTTATGCAAGTGCGATAGGAGGTCGTGTTTCACCGATGGTACGGGAAACAGCTTCGCTCTGGATAGACCCCTCGGAATCCATTGGTATTATGAATATGTGTCTATGGGAGGCCGAAATCAAGGTAGGTGTGTACAGTCTTAACCTGAGACTTACATCGCTAATGCTTACGACAATCGATATACTTTAGTTGAGGTCGTCTAGGACTCTAACCGGTTCTGTGTACGCCAATGCCGGGTATATTGAGAATCGTAGTGTATTGGATGTGATGTCAAGACGGAAGTATCACTCCAGTCATAGTGGAGATGATGTCACGCAGGATACGGTATTAGTGCTCTTAAGAGATGCGCATCCAATCGTGATATTATGACCAGGTCATGAATATCCGATTATAGAGACTAGTTACCAAACATCCGATATGTGTTTCAGACGGGGCAGACACTTATCCAGCCCCAGCCCTAGCACGTGACTATCCGATACTGGGCCGATATGCACAATACATTAGTATACTACGCTTGATACAGATCTTAATATTTTTTAATGGATATGTCCGGAGAATTAGGTAGACTTGGTGCTTTGCTAGGAGTCGACCTTGTCTCGTAAATCGGTAGAACGTAGTACTTGGTACGTACGTAATTCGGATACTCCGACGACCGCATTTACTGCCAATATATCCGGAGATCTCATGGGTCGCTTCCCGATAATCGACCAATGACGCACAACTTGCACTCTTGAATAATCTGGGATTATACAGAAGAGAGAAAATTAATCTAGGATTAATTACGGAGATATTTTATCTAAGATAAAATATCGTCTAGAGAGAGATAACGATTAATTTGGAATTAATAGGTAAATTAATATATTCGATATATTAAACGAAATTAGATTTCGACGCGGAATTAAAATTAGATTTAATTCGGGCAAACGAGTTAATTTAGAATTAATTCGTTAGCGACGTAAATAATAATTTCGCTAGGCGCAATTATTTATTTAAATTCGATTTAATTAACGTCGCGACGTAAGCTCGGTATTTCGGAAATATCGAACCCGAACGCGTGAGTGCACGTGGGCCCACTTTCATTTATTACATGTGGGGCCCACATGACACATGTCATTCTAATGCTTTGCATGTAGATTGTGTACATTGCACTCAATGTCATTGCATGGAGTTTGAGTGTTTGACACTCTAAGCCATTGCATGCTTTGTGTCATAATTTTATTATTAATTTAATAAATATTATGGCATAAATATAAATTGATTTTTGGTAAATCATTTTAATTCAACACAAAACATTTCATCTCTCTCAAATGCTCTCTTCTCTCACGCCCAAATGGGCACAATGCTCACTGGTTTTGAACCAGAAAAACGTGAGCAATAGGGAAGCAAAGAGTGGTTTCTCATGGTGAGAAATCAAGTGCTAGCACACTTACAAGTCTTGCGAAGGTGGTAGGGAGGTTCGACCATGAGACGGGATCCATCCGACGAACCTAGGAGCTCCGTTTTCTCATTCAATTTTCTGTTTTTGTAGGCAGTGGACTGCATGCAGTAGGCTTACATGGCAGTGCGTTTTTTGGGTTCATTTGTCTTCAAATCGACTCTACCGATCAATGTGAGTATTCCGCTACCTCCGTTGATGTGTTCACACATAATTTCATGTCTTGTTTGATCTTGGGACCTTAGAATAAACCAACAATGGC
>SKCR01030256.1:0-31798 GCA_019454045.1 Zanthoxylum bungeanum
TCAACTTTGCTCCATTCTTGGATTGCCATTCTCAGCTTGTTCATTCTCGAACCTTGCTCCATTCTCGGATTACCATTCTCGGCTTGTTCATTCTCGAACTGTGCTCCATTCTCGGATTACCATTCTCGGCTTGTTCATTCTCAAACTTTGCTCCATTCTTGGATTTCCATTCTTGGCTTGTTCATTCTCGAACCTTGCTCCATTCTTAGATTTCCATTCTCGGCTTGTTCATTCTCGAACTCTGCTCCATTCTTGGATTGCCATTCTCGGCTTCTTCATTCTCGAACTGTGCTACATTCTCGGAGTGCCATTCTTGGCTTGTTCATTCTCAAACTATGTTCCATTCTCGGAGTGCCCTTCCCGGCAAGACTGATACTGATAATGATGTGGCCTCGCCCCCAGAGTGCCATACCCGGCAAGATTGATACTGATGCTAATATGGGCCTCGCCCCCAGATTGATGCTGATGTGGGCCTCGCCCCCAGACTGATGCTGCTGTTATGGGCCTCGCCCCCAGGCTGATACTGCTGATATAGGCCTCGCCCCCAGACTGATACTGATACGGGCTTTGCCCCTGTGATTCATTCCTAAAAACTGCTGACATTGTATTGTTGCTGCTTTTGGCTTGCATTTGACGCTTTCTATTTTTCTCCTTTAAAACCTGTTATTACAAAACAGAACAAACACAAAAAAGATGCAAATATGTTACGTGTATGCATGCATGCATGAATGAATTTTCTATTCCGTTGGGTTAGGTCTTCTGCCAGTCCTCCTGGTGATCGCTCAACCTTTTCTTCCTTAGGCGAAATACTATTCAATCTATCCATATTGATCGGCTTGGTGAACTCGTTCCCTTCCAAATCTGACAGTCTCACTGCCCCTATTTCCCACTTTCTGAATGGCTATCTTATCTTTTCTGCTTGCTTCTTTCGAGGATTCCACTTGTTCTAGATATCACTGAGTATCACAGTACCAAGGTTTAATGTTTTTGTCAAATGTACTCATGTTGGAGGAAGAGGCTTAGACAAGTAAACGAAATGAATGTCTTTATTATCGTTGAGAAAAAAAGTTCGAACAAGTAAACAAAATCAATGTCTTTAAAAAATGATGGATCAAATAGACTAGGAGGAACAACTCCATCATCCGCAGCACTGCCTTCTTCCTCGGCCTATGGTTCTTCACTGTCATCCATGTAAGAGGCTTGGTGGTTGAGGGTTTGGAGGATAAAAGTTTCGGGCAATCCAGAGTTGATCATGTAGGTAGGTGGTGGAACGGAGTGCTAGTTTGGTAGAGGGTTGGTGTGTGTGCTAGGCTGTTCTTTTCCTGGGTTGGGTATTTTATGGGAATCTATGAGATCTTGAATTTCATGCCTGAGGCCGGTGCAGTTTTCGGTGTCATGGCCATGTAGTTGGTGGAAGTGACAATAAAGGTTCACATTTATGTGTGGCGGTGGGGGGTGTGGAAGTGGTTTGCCTTCTAAGGGTTTCAAGAGTCATTGTCCCTGTAACTTTTCAAATACCTTCGACAAAGGTCTATCAAGGTTGGAGAATTGCCGGTTCCTGATGGCAGCAACCTCGGCAGCAGTGGGCTTAGTCTCAGAATGCCCCCCAAAAGTCATTCTATTCTGGCCATAGAACTTTCTATTCTCAGCCTCTTCTTCCTCTATATCCATGACAATTTCCCTCAACTGTCGAAAATCTGCAATCATGGAGGTCATTCTCCTCAACTTGCCATAAATGGAGGTCTCGGTGCCCTTGATGATCATTTTAATCTGGTCATTCTCAGAGGGCCGAGTCTGCATTTTCAGAAGCTGGCTTCTCCAGCGGTCTACATACTCCTTGAAGCTTTCTTCCGGCTTCTACTTAGTGTTCTCCAAATCACGGAGCGATAAGTCGATCTCTAAGTCTGTAACATACTGCTTCAGAAAAGCATCAGCTAGTTCCCTCCAATCTTCCTTAACCTTTTTCTCAAGGCTGTGATACCATACTACATGTGCCCCCTCGAGTGACATCCCAAACATCTTTTGGACTTGGCGCTGTGACAAGCCCACTGAACTCATAACTGAAACATAATGACGGAGATGAACCCTCGGATCCCCATTCCCATTGAACTTAGCCATATCCGGCATCTTGAACTGAGCAGGCAATTGTTCCTCAAAGGTCATCGCCTCATAGTCTAGTAAGTCTTCGTCCTTACCCTTCATTTTACGGGTAACGGACTCTACCTGGTCACGGAGTTTCTATATCTCGGCTTGAGACCCGACTAATCTCCTAGCGTTATATTCATCCATATCATCATCAAAAGCGGGGATGTCATCCCCCAACCCATTCGGAGGCTCCTCACGCCTTACATTCTCAGAGTTTCCCCCAGCATGGGGCACAATCATATTTTCCATGGCAGTAGTCAAGGCTTGCAACTGTTCGGTAATCTTGACGAAACCATTTTCCAACTGATTATCTAGGATACCTCGTTATCGGATGTACTCATATCATTTACCGGTATTTTAGTGAGTCTTCCATCTTCCCTAACCCAACGGGACTCTATGATATCTTTTATATACATAGAGGGTGTTAACATGATATATGTATGCATGAGATGAATGAGATGCATGCGATACAAGTAATATATCAACTCATTAAAATTTTCACACAAATCGGCCCATCATTATTATAGAAGTTTTTGGGCTAACTGTCATATGAGTGAACTCGTCCCAGTTTAAATGGCCCAACAAGTTCACATCTCATGGCCAAAAGTCCAACCGTATCCAAATGATAATGTTCCTAAACACAAACATATAATGGCCCATTGGCGTTTTAGAAGCTTTTGGCCCAATCATCATAAGATACGTTCTTGTCCCAGTTTAAATGGCCCAACAAGCCCATACCTCATGACAAAAGGTCCGAATGGATCCAAACGACAATGTTCCCAAACACAAGCATACAAAAATAATTTCTACAGAGTGGCCCATCAACATTTCAGAAGCTTTTGGCCCAATTATCATAGGATACGAACTCGTCCCAGTTTAAATGGCCCAACAAGTTCGCATTTCTAACAAGAAGTCCAACTGCATCCAAATGAGGATGGTCCACAAGCATAAGGAAATAGTTACTATAGTCCATACAACCCCGGTCTACGTGTGGGTTTGCGGGAGTGTAGATAAAGACTCTCGCTGGAGAAGGATTGCCCACAACTGGGTCTCCCCACTCAAGGGTTCGAGTGACCAAGTGAGCGCACCTTTTTTATACATTAAGGTACGTGCCAACGAGCTATGTTGTGTGACTGACTGTCAAATAGATTTTCTGTTGTAGATTCCCCAGAGGGAGGGTGGAGCGAGGCTCACTTAAGTACCCTAGCCTCTTAGGCTCTTATCGCTTGGTGACAGGAATAAACAACGAGTCCTCCAAATTAGTCCATCACAATAGGATACAGGTAAATGATTATCTAGGTGCCTTCACAGCTTTTCCTTCTAGAAAGGTAGTGAGTGAAGGAAGACACCAAACCATTACCTAGCCTTAAAAGTGCCTTTGATTAAACCCATTTTAACCCACAGTAGACACGGTTAATTAAAGCACAAATCATAATATTATAAGACATTATTTCGGGGCCGATTCTCTATCCCCAGTGGAGTCGCCAGACTGTGGGACACAGATGTTGGGCGACGCATGCTGTTCCGGGCTCGCGGCCCGGTTGGGAGTACGGAGTAGCCCGAGAGGGCTAAACCGGAGAATGATGGAGTCGCCACCCGGTGTGAATCGGGAAAATGAGATTTAAGGCCGCACTCACCCCTCGCAAGGGAAGACCTCAAACCTATTGGGTTTGGAATGGTCCCTTACTTATGCCACTTGTAATAAATGATTTATGCAATAATTTAATCGAGCCTAGCAACATACATTCCTAAAGGCATTCTACTTTTAAGTTCACATGCATGAAAGTAATCATCATAATGGCGAACATGCAATAGCACCCGACAATCTCATAAACATACTTCAATCATATAATGCAGAAAACAAAGAACAACCTAAACATAATGCAAATTCCAAACGCAAAATAAACGACTAATCATGCTTGAAAATGAACAACTAAATAAGCTAAATCATGCTTAAGAACGGCCTAATCATGCTTGAATACCATCTCATGAACACATCAAATAGATAAATGCAGGGATACAAATAGTATGATTGATTACATGAAACAAGAGAAATCACCTAAGAAACAATTATGCATGGCATGTGATGAAATGGACTCAGTAAAACACATTCGCGTTCGAGTAGCGTTCGTATACCGTTTGAGAACGCGTTCGAACGGGACCATACCTGATGCATGATAAAACAAAGGAAATATGTGCGCGTTCGCGTAGCGTTAGTAAACACGTTCGAATGTAAACAAAAGGTTTGCGTTCGTATAGCGTTTGAGAACGCGTTCGAACGGGACCAGACCTGATGAAACAATACGCATTCGCGTTCGAGTAGCGTTCGTAAACATGTTCGAACGGTAAACAGAAGGTTCGCATTTGTATATCGTTTGATAACGTATTCGAACGGGACCAGACCTGATGCATAAGAGACGACGCAACACATACATAAATAAGCAAATCCACAATGTAGGACCCCATGTGCCCGATTGAACTCGTTCACATTCAATCAGGTGTACCTTGTCTGGCGCGCGACAAAACATCGTGGTAAGGTAGCCTTCAGGCATTTTCCCTCGAATAGAGGACATTTAATCCACCCTAGTTAGCCCATGCGCATTAGAATGTAATACATGTATAAATAGAAAAATGATATGTATAAAGTCAATGACATAACAAAAAGCGCGGCAAAACATCGTGGTAAGGTAGCCTTCAGGCATTTTCCCTCGAATAGAGGACCTTTCATCCACCCTAGTTAGCCCATGCGCATTAGAACGTAATACATGCATAAATAGAACAATAATATGTATAAAGTCAATGACATAACAAAAAGCGCGGCAAAACATCGTGGTAAGGTAGCCTTCAGGCATTTTCCCTCGAATAGAGGACCTTTAATCCACCCTAGTTAGCCCATGCGCGTTACATAACAATGCATAGAAAGTAAAGACAACGATATCGGACTTTGTATACCCGATTGAACACATCTTACATTCAACCGAATATACGTCATCCGACGCGGCAAAACATCGTGGTAAATGATTTTAACCCCTCAAAACAGAGGTCCTTTAATCCAACTTACTAAGCCCATACGCTTTATCTCATCATTACACAAACAAATAACATGCAGAATTTAAATAATGATAATAAACAAATCAAAATAACATGAAATAAATATGTGCCGTATACTCAAGTGGTACGTGGAGTTGTATCCCGAGTACATATCACACTACCATCCATTCGGAATCGGTTATGAAATTTATGCCCGGGTTTCCATCCTATATACCACAAGAGGCGTCACATTTTCCCTTTCATTCAAAGCCACAACATGCATCCATGAACGACTCTCATACGAAATAAATAACTAAAATGATTAAAAGATGAATAAAAATAAATACGAAAAGTGCCATCAGGTCTATCCTTTTATGTCGACTCTCGGAAGTACCGTACACGGTCGTCGGAAGGGTGGATGCTCCGCAACTCCTCCGGTTCACTGCTCTCGTTCGTTGTCTCACTGTTTTGAGTCATCGTTCTCCCTATTTTGTTGTTGTTTTTATTGTATTTCGCTGCTCTTTTACTGCTGATTTACGGTCACTGTGTTTGGTAATTTAGGCTACTATTTTTGGTGTTTTTGAAGGTTTTAAGTGCAGTTTTTTTTGTTTACTGTTTTAGGTGATTTAGGGGCTGTTGTATAGGGGTTATTTTCGGTGATGTGTGGGCTATTTCGGGGGCTGTATTTGCGTGTTCAAGAGGTGTTGTATGGGGGTGCAGTAGGCGTGAGTGGATGGTGTTTAGGGGGATTTCTTGTGTGAATGAGCTAGGGTGTCAATGCCTTGCAGAATTTTTGTGGTTTGTATCAATGTGCCAGCCTCTTGGAAGTGTGGTGGAGGCTTTTTTTTATAGGCAAAGGCTAGGGTTAAATCTTCTTCAAAAAGGAATAAATCAATTAGTGTTTAACAAGGAAAGTCTAATATTTGATTGGGAGACATGATTTGTTTTATTTAGGTAGGGATATATTTTATACTTTGTTTGGTTTATTTTAATTTGGTATATGATTTTTTAGATTTGTTTTAATTTCACCATGTGTTAAATATGTGTTTTATTAATTTGGATGTGTTTTATGGGCTTTGGTGGGTTAATTGGGCTTGGGTGTGAGGCTAGCAGCAAAACCAGAAATACCGACACCGTTCGAACGCCTATTCGAATGCTACACGAACGCCCGCAATCTACTTGACGTTCGAACGTGGTCACGAATGCAGCACGAATGAAAACAGTGAACTTGTGAAATGAATCTGATGACATGCTTATTCTGAATTTCCCCTTCCGACGTCCGTTTCCCCGACTTCCGTGACTTAAAAGGTAGTGTCTCCAAATGAGACTCATCACAGGGACTTACATGCAAAAATGCAGTGCCTGCACCATGTTATCTAATATATTTTGAGTTGTTTAGTGTTTTTATTATTAGACAACATTAGAGCATGGATTTGGAATAATTGTACAGATTTTGGGAGATTATGGATGATTCATAAACACGCAGGAAAAGTGGCCGCAAGCTGAATAAACAAATCCTAGGAAAAGGAATGGCGCCGCGACGCCCAACATGCATCACACAAATATCCCGAGGGTTTGGCTTTGCGATGCCAACTTCTGGCGTCACGATGCTGCGGTGAATTTAAAAAGCTCCAAAATCAACAGCAGCACATGCGTAACAGGAATCCAGGGTTTCCTATAATATAATAGCATGTCCAAAACCCTAAGGAGGATCATTAGACACAACAAAAGAGTTCAAAGCACAAATATTGAGAGATCATACGGAAGAGATTGAAGAACAAGGGAATAAGACAAATGTGGTGAAGTCCGGAACCCAAAGAAATTTGATTCGGGTTTTACTATTTATTTTTCCTCTTCAAAACTCTTTTAATGATCATTAATTATTATTGATTCGAATGTTGTTGTTCTTTAAATTAGCCATGAACTAATCCTATTGTTCTAGAGTATGATGTAGCCTAATGCTTGAAACTATGTATTGATTGCCAAATAAGTTTTATGAAGTTTCCATTCAGTTTATTTATGTTTTCTTATGCTTAATGCTTATTATTTGCTGGCCACAAATTAGATGATTGTGAATTGAAATCTATCACTCGGGAGAGGGGATTTGAATAGGAACCAGAAAACATAATCTTGGAAGTTTATAGAGTTTGGGAGAATCTATAATTCCTTGAAAGCCGTTAATAAAGAATCATAAGATATAATAAATTATTAAATATTGGATTTCTATAGGGATATCGAAGTCGATAGTTAGTAATATTTTCACTATTGCTCGGGAGAGGGAGTGGAATACTCGAGGATTCTTGGTTTATAAACTTAGAAATTCAGTATTAGTTAATTTGGAAACACAAATGTATAGTGGATAGCTAGGTGAAATCAGACTCTAGAATTCATCTCACAACTGATCTTGCAATAAAAATCGTTTAGTTTCTTAATTGTTTTTGTTGTTAAGTTTTCATCTACTTTAAATTTAGATTGTTTTTTTAGATAAAGTTAGGGTTAGAAATTGTAGTACTTAGTGCAAATTAAATTCAAATCCATGTGGGTTCAACACTCATACTTATCATATACTAAAACTTGACACCGTGCACTTGCAGTACGATAGAAAATATCGCAACACAGCTCTTACAGCATGAGAAGCTTTTCTTCCCATTCTGTTTCTGGCTTATTTTATGGTCCTGGATTTGTGCCCTTTTTTCCATTTCTTCTTCGATCATCAGACTTTCGTTCCAATCTACCACATCAACAAAGATCTCGAAGCCTGGCACAGTGACACCATTGACTTCGCAAGGTTCTTTATCTCATTGATATTTGGCTTCACAAAGTAGTCATACAACCGTTTTCATTTCTTCTTGGCCCTCAGCTTCTCTTCATCATCAGAATGATACCCAAGCCCATTCTTTGTAGTCTAATCTTTGAAATCTGGAAATGTACTCACCCATTGGCCTTACTCCCTTAGTCTATCATTAGGCTCATACTTTATTTTCTTCATATTTTTTGCTACCTTGGGAGTCCATCATTAGGCTCATATTTTATTTTCTTCATACTTTTTCATACCTTTGGGTCTACCCACTCCTCAATAACATTGGCTACTTCGAACCTTGTAAATTGTTGAACTTTCAAAGTGGCCACGACATTACCTGTTTGGTAGATGGTTTCTGGTGGTATTAGGTTGGTTCTTTTCTGGGTCGAGAATTTTACGACTGTTTATAAGTTTTCAAACTTTATGTCGGAGGCAGACCTAATTTTTGATGTTGTGCCCTTTCTGTTGATGGAATTGACAATATTGGTCAAGGTTGATGTGGCAAGGAATAGGATTTGGTAATGGTTTATGTTCTAGGGGTGCCAGTAGGCCCTGCCTCTTTAGTTTTTCAAACACCCTTGACAAAGGTCCAGACTACGTTGTCCGGATCTTTAAGCCTTAATAGTGATGAGAAGACTTTAGTTCTTCCTGCACAGTTAGAGATAAACCTTCTTAGAAATTTAACTTACCCTAAGAATTCATATACTTCCTTTTTATTGTTTGGGGATTTGGCCTTTAAAATGGACATAACTTTGTTTTTTCGATCTCAATTCCTCTCTAATGTATCAGGAAGCCTAAGAAATTACATGTACTTACCCCAAAAGCACAGTTTATAGGATTCATCTTAAGCTTGAACTTCCTAATTCGTTCAAATGATCGTTTCAACTGGTCGAAGTATTCCTCTATTTTCATTGACTTGACCACTATATCGTCCACGTACACCTCTATAAAATTGGTGATCATGTTATGGAAAATTAAATTTATATCCATTTGGTACGTTGTTCATGTATTTTTAGGCCGAATGACCTGACTACCCACTCAAAACATCTTAAAGCTTATGGACATCTTAAGACAATTTTATGGATATGATCCTCAGAAATATAAACTTGATTATATCTTGAGTATCCATCCATAAAAGAGATATCTTATATCCAGCAGTTGAATCTACTAAAGAATCTACAATAGGCACAGGGTATTCGTCATTAGGTGTAGCTAAATTTAAATTCCTAAAGTTATTGCATATTCTCAATTTGCCATTTTTTTCAATAACTAGGACGGTGTTAGACAACCATTCTACATATATGATCATTCTAATGAATTTTACCTTTAATAATCGTTCAATTTCCTTTTTGATTTCAGGCAAGATATTAGGAGCGAACCTTCTAGGTGGTTGCTTATGTGGTTTATAATTTAGCTTAATAGGTAATTTGTATTCTACTAAGTTTTTATCTAGACCGAATATTTCTTTATATTCATATGCAAAACAATCTTTGTAATCTTTTAAAATATAGATGAGCTTATTAAGTACCTTTTCACTTAGCATATGACTGCTGTAGGTAGGGGATTTTTTCACTCATCTCCCAAGTTGACTTATTCTAATGGGTTTTGTGCTTTTGCAAAACCCATTTTCAGATGCCCGTCCAGCTTACCTCTGAAGCCTTCGATATTTCCTCTGGAACTTCATTATTCGAGATAATCAATCTTAAATGCCTCTACTTTTATCTGGTACTCGATATGTTGCACTGCCAAATTATCTCTTAAGGCTAAATCGTTGGTCTGCTTATAAAATTTTGATTTATTTTCCCGATAATGAGCCATGAGTTTGGCTCGGCTTACCACTAGTGTGGCGTATCCCTCAGGTTTCTTTTATACCATCATTTGTTTTATTGGACTTCTGGCTAATTACAGGCCACAATGTTTGCTACCATCATCTCCGAAGGCCATAATATTTGGCCTCATTCGTGTGAATAGGTCTGTTAGGAACATAGCCGAACACAGCTCGTTATTTTGTGCAACAATAGTGGCTTCTTCCCCTTCATTTACCATTCAGACTAGTCCATAGTTTCCTTCGTACATATAGTATTCTGTAAAATTCATTTTGATTGTTAACGGTATGCTATCTACGTGTACAATTTCAGCTTCGTCCTTCTGGTTCCAAAAAACTAAGCACCAATGGAAGGAGGAAGAAATGCACCAGCTCCCATGAGTCGAGTCTTGTCCTAGGAGTACGTTGTAACTTGTAGGTCCATTAGTGAAAAAGAACATGGTTGTTCTAGTTGTGCTTCCAATCTGTCCAGCGGAATAACGCATTTACCATTGTGGCTTCCCAAATGAAGCTTGTCAAAACAACTTCTGGTGGGATGAGATCTACTTCTGATTTTGCGAACTTCTTCAGCATTCTTACTGGGATGGCATTGATGGCTACTCCATTATCGATTAATAATTGGCAACAAGCACACTGTTTATGGTTTCCTTTACGTATAACGGCCTGAGATATTTTGTAAACTGATGCGTGGGTCTTTGGAATATCACCATTTTGGTCGGCTCTCTATATATTTTTTTGCTTATTCTTGTCATTATCCATATCTTGTTGACTTTCGGCCTGGATAGTGAAAATTTCTTCCACTCATTCCTTGGGTGTTTATAAATCCCAACTCGAATGCAGTATGGGTGGTGTGCCGCTGGACGAAGCCCCACAATCAAAACTTCTGGCTGGCGTGGCCCGCGACATTCTCCACCTTAGTTTGGGCTTACTATATGATACATAATATTGAAATCATTCTATGTATTCTCGTAGGGTGCCCACTACTTGATTCCTCCCTCATAAAGCTCTTTCATGAGTCGATTCTAAGTTATCATTCTCATACGTATTTCTGTGTACAAATCGATCTCCTCTTCGATTTCAGTCATGTTATCCTTTTGGTGCTCCTTTATTTCTTCTGTGGTAAAGGTTGTTGCTTCTGGTTCTTCGGTATTGTAGACATCTTCTTCCATATTTTGGACTTCACCCTTTTTCCGTTCAAACTTCTCTCGTAGCAGATAATGATTGGCCATAATAGGTGGAATACTACCAAATTGGATAATGATAGATGGTTCTCCAGCATCTCATTCTCAATATCTATCATGACAATCAAATATCATCGGCTCTTTGCACTCTAGAGTCGGCTCAATTTCCATGGGGATGTTTTTGGGCTTCTCTTCAACTGTCTTATCACCTCTTTCACTTGTCGTAATGTGTGATACGTGTGAGCCTTTATGATAGTCCGCTCCAAGTCTCTGGTATACCATACAATCATAATTCTTTTGATGTCGTCTTAACTGCATCCATATCATCTCATCAGTTGGAATTATCCTCCCATTTTTCTATTATGCGAATGCCACAGGTTGGACTTGAGTAGTTAGGGTCGAAAAGTCCTGACATTGGAGAGGAAGTTTGAATGTTCCCAATAGAACATCGGGACAAAGTTTCATAGATGCCATACTTCGAGTGCTACTTGGTAGGGGTCTTGTTTCTAAGGTTTCCTCTAACTGTTTCATCCATGTTAAGCTGTTACAGCACCAAACACATTATATTTCTTGGTCTTCTTCTTTTCTTCTGGGACTCAGTCGTTCAAACACGTCGGGATGTTTGTTGTCATGTTCTTCATCTAGAACCAATTTGAATTTAGACATGCTCATTTGGTCAGGTCTAGATTAATCATATTCATTTCTATGACTTAAGGAATGGGTTTTATGTTGGAGTTGGTGCTCAGAGCGCCAATTCCTTGTTGTATTTCCTTGTAAATACTCTTGTAAATATTTTATTATGAATAAAATAAGCAGTTTCTATAATATAATATATCTTTTAATATGGTAAAGACGTAATTGACCTTAGAATGATTAGTCATGATACAGTTGCAAAAGCGTCGCAACTGACATTGAGTTGTATCATGACGTTGTCATTCTTAGACTGTTTCTGGTCAAGGTTTACACTATTTGGTCAGTAAAGTAAACCTATTGAGACTGGTACACATGCTGTATACTGGAATATATTATTCCAATGGTTTCTCAATGAACCATAAGTCTTGGAGACTCATATAGACGTGTAGGTGTTTATAGTAGATAAACATTGAACGACTCATCGAAGATTCTTAATAGATAGTACACCAACGTCAATAAGAAATTCTCAGGTTGAGTAGCATAAATGATTCTTCGACTTGAGATACCATTGTGGGCACATGAGACATCTTCCACACTTAGATGGCAGTCACGTAGCCGATCTATTTAGATCAGACCTCTGCTTGTTCATTGGGTGTGGACAGATCCGCAGGGTGTCCTGTGTGTGTCAAGATGTGATTTGTCAATTTTGTGTACAAAGCATAGGTAATCCATATATGATTAGCAATCAGATAAAAACCATGGGCCCGTGGTACACTTTAGATGGAAGTTCTAAATGTTCTTTTTAGAGATTGCTAATAGAGATGTCGACGAGATTGTCCCTATAGAGATTTGACGTTTACATATATATCTCTGGGATATATCCGGATACCTGTGAAGGAGGAATTAAACATATGCCAAGACCTCGACCTGTATGATTCAATGAGTTTATCTGTGGTCGTCATAATTTACGAGTGGGTAAATTATTGACACGAAAATGGATATATTGACGGATATGCCTGAATCTAGAGAGTCTCACTAGTGAAATATACTCGTAAAGCACTAGGGCAACTATTATGAATAATACTGAGTATTTATAAGTCGTTTAAAGGTTAAACGGAAAATACATGCAAAGAGACCTAATGGTCATTTCCTAATTAATGTGTATTTGTATTTAATGAATGATTTTATTAAATACACATTAATTAAATGTCAAATTGTGATATTTGACATATATCATAAATATATATGTATTTGAATATTTAAAGTAAATATAATACATATATTTAAAATATTTATATTTAAATAATTATTTAATTATTTAATTATTAAATAATTAAAATAATTAAAAATATAAATATCTTTAGTTATGATAACTTTAGGAAATGACTTTAGTTGCTTTATTTGACTTGTTGTAAATCATTAAATGAAGTAATGATCATATACACAAGTTGATTAATGAAAAAAAAATATCTAGATATTTATTTTGCTCACAAAATTCGGCCAAGGACAATTTTGGAGAATGTAAATTGTTTTGTTTCATTTTTCATTCATTAGGTTAAACAAGTTACCAAAAACATAACAAAAAGGTTGAGAGCAAAACCAAATAGAAAAAGCCTGGAAATATTTGGATTTTGTAAGTTTTTTCTAAACCTTTCAACTAAGAAATTGTTTCTATCATGATTAGCTTCAACATGTGTTGCTATGATATTGTCTCTACACTTTTAATTTGTGTTTAAATGGGTGTGAACTTATTTGAAGGATGAAAGCATGTATGATTGAGCTTGAAATAAGTTCTTAAGATTTCTTTTGATTATTTGATAATCAAGTTGCCATTCTAGAGTTTCTAAGCCACTCATTGATGACCTAGAATTTTTCTTGAGTTGTTTCATGGTGGTGAGACTTGTTGGTGTGGTAAAGATTGAATTAAAGTGTTGGATTTAATTAATTTGGTGTAATTTGTCAATTTGAATAAATTATAAAATTAGGGTTCATAACCCTTTCAAATTTGGGGCTTTTCATATATGTGATGTATTATGATGTGTATATGATGCATATTAATTTTTGGGTTGGGGATTTGATCTTGACATGTTTTGAACAAAATGGACCAAATTATAAAAACTGAAAAGTCATGGGCTGTTCGGCAATTTGATAAATTTTTTGTATTTTGTTGCAATTTGTTTTTGATGTGTTGGACATGTTGGAAATCATTTTAGAATTTTTAGAATCATCCAAAATTGTATTTGACAATTTGAGGACTAAAATGAACAAAATGTAAAGTTTATGGGTCAAACGTTAATTTTCAAAAAATATGATTTCTTGAGTTAAATTTTAATTTTTAAGTATTAGGTAATTAAATAAATTAGTTTATTTAATTGATCCAAGAAAAATTATTGAAATCGGAAAATTTTGATTTTTCGTGTTCCGCTTCGTTACCGAATATTCCCTATAAAACTTCTACAAAATGGTATTAGAGCGAGTCTGATTCTGAACACTCGATAGGATTATGCCTTTAAATTCAATGTTTAATTTAATCTTTACTTTATGCATGCATGTGTTTATTTAATTTGATTAAATAAAATAAAAGCCTCTTTTGCGGAAAATCCCTAATTAATTAGGTTTTATGTTAATTATGTATTTGATGCATGTTACATGGTCCGTCTTGTCAATACAGTTTATGGATATCTGTTCTATGACTACATCCGAGAACGTGCCAAAGCTGTGAGGGTGTAGCCGATAGAAATTTATTTATGCCGGATGTATATTTGATACAGAATACAAATATTTAATAATTAAATTAAATATAAATAGTGAAAGGTGGATCCCGTGAATATATTTCAGCTCACAGCAGAGGCACGGTCTCGCCTACGTATATTCATCGGGTAGACAACTCATTTGTCAATCACTCAAAAGTGACTCCTAAGTATCCGGTCCTGGCCGTTTCTCGTTGTCGCTGCGAAGGCAGGCCCACAAGGAGACGTACCAAGGTAATACTCGTCAATGATAAACTCAAGTTACTTACGTAATCCTAACAGCTAGGGCACGTTCAGAATTCCGCTTTTACTTGAATTTATCTAGTATCAGATATACATCCGGTATAAATAAATCTTTATCGACTACACCCTCACAGCAGAGGCACGGTCTCGGATGTGGTCACAAAGAGATATTCATAAACCGTATTGACAAGACGGACCATATAACATGCATCAAATACATAATTACAATTAAACCTTATTATTAGGGATTTTCCGCTAAGTGTCATACACCCTAAATCTAACCAGTTTAGATCCTAATAAGCATGCACAAAGTCAAGAAAACATGATTAAACTTTGATTCAATGAAGGCTAATCATATTAGGTGGCCTAGAATCAGACTCGCTCTGATACCATTTTGAAGGGGTTATTTAGGGGGTGAGTCCGGTAACGCAGCGGAAGCGGTGAAAATCCGATTTTCAGATTTCAAAATTTTTTCTCGGATAAATTAAATAAACATATTTATTTAATATTCCAATAATCAAATTATGAAAATAAATTCAATAAAACAATTTTAAGTGAATTTACCGAAATACCCTTGCTTTGTATTTTTGTCCGTTTAGTCCGAAATTGATCCAATCAATTTTGAATGATTCTAAATCATTTCTAAGATGAACTTATGATGTTCAAAACATCAAAACACCAAAGCAACCAAAATCCCCAAAAATTGATGCAAAAGCCGAGAGCACCATTTGGTGCCAATTTTGTGCATTTTGCACTTTCATGCTTCAAGACACATCCAAATGATATCCAATCAACATGAAACTTTATATGCATCATATACACACATAAATACACAACATATATGAAAACCCCAAATTTGGAATTAGTTAGAAACCCTAATTTTTCAATTTCCACAAATTGGACAAATTAGGCTAATTACATTAAATCAAATGTTTCAATCATCAATCTTTCATCCAATTCAAGTCTCAACACAATGAAACAACTCAAGATCAAATCTAGGTCATTTAAGAGTGGGTCAACAACTCTAGAATAGCAACATGGTTTCATAAACCTTAAAAGAATACATATAACTACAATAGTTACATCCTTTCTTCATCATACATGCTTTACAACTTCACCAAACTTTCCATCAACAAAAACACAAAGAACAAAGAAAGAAATAACCTAAGGATATCATATATGAAAGCCTAGATCCTAAGGAACATTTTCCTTACTAATAGTAAGTTGGAGAAAACTTACTAAAATCAAGCTTTCCTTGGTTTTTCTTTTCTTTCTCAAGTTTCTTCAAGGTTTCTTCAATGGTGTTTTCTTTTGTGAAATGTGTATTAGGTTAAACTAAATGAAAAGTAAATGAAAACAATATATACTTGTGAAAGAATGCCTTGGCCGAAAATTACAACAAGCATATACACCAATTTTCATTTCAATTTCATTTCAAATGCATTTAGTCAACTTTATAAATATCTAAAAACTTTATGGATATTTATTTTGGTCAACAAATGCAACTAACATCATTAACTTTAAATATCCTAACATAAGATATTTATATTTTAATTAATTTAATCATTTAATAATTAAATAATCAATTAATTAATCAAATACAATATATTAAATATATGTATAATATTTACATTAAATATTAAAAACATATATTCATTTAGGAAATAAGTCAAATAACTCATTTTGACTATTAATTAATGTGTATTTAAATTAATCAAGTATTAAATGTAAATACACAATAATTAAGCAAATGACTATCTAGTCTCTTTAGCATGTATCTTGCGTTTAACCATTAAACGACTTTATAAATAATCAATATTATTTATTAATGTTGCTCTAGTGCTCTACGAGTATGTTTCATTATTGAGACTCTCTAGGTTCAGGTATATCCGTCACGAAATCAAATTTCATGTCCATAATCTATCCACCCGTAGATTATGACGATCACGGATAATTTCGCTGAACCATACAGGTCGAGGTCATGGCAAATGTATAATTCCTCCGTCACAGGTATCCGGATAAATCCCAGAGATATAGATGTAAACGTCAAATCTCTATCGGGACTATCCAGTCGACTATTCTATTAGCAATCTCAAAAAGAATGTTTAGAACTAGCTTCTAAACTTACCACGGGCCCATGGTTTTATCTGATTGCTAATCATATGGACTACCTATGCTCTGGTACACAGAACTGACGGATCCTATCTTGATACACATAGGACACCCTGAGGATCTATCTACACCCAACGAACAAGCGGAGGTCTGATCTTAATAGATCGGTGACGTGACTGCCATCTAAGTGTAGAAGATGTCTCATATGCCCACAATGGCATCTCAAGTCTAAGAATCACAAGTGCTACTCAACCCAAGAAGATTCTTATTGACGCTGGTGTACCATCCATTAAGAATCTTCGGTGAGTCGTTCAGTGTTTATCCGCTATAAACACCCACACGTCTATACTAGTCTCCAAGACTTATGGTTCATTGAGAAACCATTGGAATCATATATTCCAGTATACGACATGTACCGGTCTCAACGGTTTTACTATACTGACCAAGTAGTGTAAACCTTGACCAGAAACTGTCTGAGAATGACAACGTCATGATACGACTCAATGTCCGTTGCGACGCTTTTGCAACTGTACCATGACTATCATTCTAAGGTCATTACGTCTTTACCATATAAAAGAATAGATTATATTATAGAAACTGCATATATTATTACTAATAATAATGTTTTACATAAGTATTTAACAAAATACAACCGGGAATTGGCGCTCTGAGCACCAACCCCTATAAAATCTCCCACTTGCTCTAGTGCCAATATCGATTGTATCTAATACCCATTGACTCCACGTGTTTATCAAACAACTTCGGAGGTATGGCCTTCGTCAGCGGGTCTGCTACGTTGTCTTCATTCGGTACCTTGCACACGACAATATCCCCTCGCGACACGATCTCTCGAATGATGTGGTACTTGCGTTCCACATGCTTCGACTTCTGATGCGCCCTCGGTTCCTTTGCTTGCGTAATGGCTCCAGTATTATCACAGTATAACGGAATCGCATTCTCGATACTTGGACAACTCCCAATTCTGTGATAAAGTTCTTTATCCCACAGCCTCTTTTGCGGCTTCAGAAGCTGCAATATATTCCGCCTCAGTGGTGGAATCAGCTGTAGATCCCTGTTTGGAACTCTTCCAACATACTGCACCTCCGTTAAGGGTAAAGACAAATCCAGATGTAGACTTTCTATCATCGGGATCCGATTGAAAATCGGAGTCTGTATACCCGTTAACCTGCAGTTCGTTTCCTCCATAAATTATCAACTTATCCTTAAGTACCCTTAAGATACTTTAGGATATGTTTAATGGCCATCCAATGGTCATTACCTGGATTGGACTGATATCTGCTAGTTACGCTAACAGCGAAACTAATATCAGGCTCGTACATAACATGGCATACATTATGCTACCCAAACACGAAGCATAAGGTTGGTTAGACATTCTAACCTTCTCATCTTCTGTTTGTGGACACATCTTCTTAGAAAGATGAATCCCATGTCTGAACGGTATTGTAGACACAGAACTTGGGCGACGATGTTCTAGGCTCGCGGCCTAGTTGGGAAGTACGAAATAACATGGAGTCGCCACCCGGTGTGACCGGGACAAAGATTTAAGGCTGCACTCACCCCTCGCAAGGGAAGACCTCAAACCGTTGGGTTCGGAATGGTCCCTTACTTATGTCACTTGTGATGATATAATTTGTGCAATGAACTAACCAAGTCTACTCAATAATCATGCTCAAGGGTACTTAGATCTAACATGCTTTCTTCCAAATAACTCCACGCAATGTAACACAACGAGCATATTGAACCATCAAAACAAAATAACAAATAACTATTTATAAATTAAACGAAATATCATGCGTAAAAAGAACATAATTATGCTTGAAATTAAACAACAAAAATAAATTAAATCATGCTTAAAACAATGAATAAACAACTTACGAACTATAACATGTTCAAATACAAATTTGGATGAGACGAAATACGTGTCTCTTAAGTGATACGTGGCGTTGTATCCCGAGTACAAACCGCATTACCGTCCATTCGGAATCGGCTACGGAATTTACGTCCTGGTTCCATCCGATATACCATAAAAGGGAACACATATTCCGCTCATCCAACAATCACATCATGCCTCAAACGACTCTCATGCGATAATATTTTTAAATAAAACAAAATAAACGAAAGATAATAAATAAAAAGGTGCCCTCAAGTCTAACCTCTTTTTTCGTCTCTCGAAAGCGCGTTACACGGCCGTCGGAAGGGTTGATGCTCCGCAACTCCTCCGGTTCACTGGTTCAACGTTTTTCCTCGCTGTTTTGCTGTTCGGGCTGCTGTTTTTACTCCGTTTCGCTGTTGTTTTTGTTGTATTTTCTGGTCGCTATTTTGGGGTGATTAAGGGACTGGTTTGGGTAGTTTTCGTCACTGTTTTTGGGGTGGGTTTCTGGACTGTTTTAAGGCTTATTCTGGACAGTTTTGCTGGGCAGTTTCTGGGTTAATTCAGGGTGATTTCGGGACAGTTTAGGGACTGATTTGGTACAGTTTTTTGGGACTGTTTTGTGCAGTTTTTTAGGGGTTAAATATTCGACAAACTGGGCAGTGAGGACGTTTGAACTGGGCAGTGAGGGGCGTTTAACTGGGTTGGTTGAAGATGTTTATGCAGTGGGTGTTGATATGCGACTGTTTGGTGTTGATTTATGGCATCACGTGAGGGGTGTTTTGTGGCATTGATTTGGTTTATATTGTTATGTTCAGTGCGTGGTTGAGTGGCTTTATTTGCTTGATTACGTAAGTGGAGTATGAGGGGCTGTTGATTTACTGGATGAGGGAGGGATTGTGCGTTAGGAGGGCTGAAGATGTGAGTCAGGGGCCATGAGTGTTGAGTTTTTGAGTGAATATGTGAGTGCTGAAGAGTGATGTGGCTAGGCGTGAAGGGTGAGGGGGCTGTGAGGCTAGTGGTGCGCTGTTTTGTGTTTGATTTGTGAGGCAGTGGCTGTGCGTGAGAGGGCAAAGGTCAGTGGGCGTAAGTGGCTTATGCGTGAGGTCAAAGAGGTTGGTAGGTGGCTTTGTTGAGTGGCTGTGTGGGTATCGTGAGTGGAGTTGCTCTTTGATAATATGTCACGGCTTTCTTGTTACGTGGCTAGAGGATTGAAGGATTTGAGAAGCTGCGTGGCTTTTTGAAGGCTGAAGTTGAGTGCTCAAGCGTCTGATTGCTTATGCGTGAGTGTCTAAAGGGCAAAGACAGGGGCAGTGTTGATGGTGGATCAGAGAACTGAGAGTGAGGGGGGGCCGAGAGGAAGATTTAGGGTTTCTTTGTTATTTTTTTGTTGTTTTCATCGAAGTCTCGGGCTGGTGGGTTGTTGAAGGTGGCTTTCAGAGAGAGAGAGATCTTGAGTGCTGTTTTTTTTTTTTTTGTGAGAGATAGTTAGGCAGCCAGGGCTGATGTGCGCAGGTGAGGCTTGTGGGTTGTGACCGTAGAGAGGGTAGGTGGCGTAGAGTTAAAGGGCTTAAAGAGGCTGTGTGGCAGGGCTGAATTGTGCGTTGCTAATATGAACGGCGTGGGTGTAGTAGTGTGCAGTGTGCGTGAATCTTTGTGGTAGTGATTAGTGCATGCCGAGAGGTGATGAGAGGGCTGAGTTAGGGTTTCATGGCAGTGGCTGGTTTGTTCAAAGTGAGGGCTGTGATGATAGGGTTTTCCAAGGTGCGTGAATGATTACAGTGAGGGCTTCTTGAGTGATGAAGGCTTGGTTACATGAGGGATAGTGGCGTGAAGCTGGGCAGGTCGTGAGGGCTTTTTAGGGTATTTGGTTGACGTGAATCTGCCAGTGTTCTTAGAGAGAGGCGAGTCCTATGTGAGTGTTTAGGGTGAGAGTGAAGAGAGAGATCATGCGTGAGGAGTCTTGTTAGGGTTTTCTGTTATTCATTAGCGTGAGGAGAGAGTTGTTGGAGAAGAAAGGAGAGAGGGAAGGGAGAGCCAAGGCTTTAGGGTTTATTTAGGTTGTGTTTATATAGTGAGAGGGTGTAGGTTTGCATGGTTTTATTTAGGAAATAAATCAATTAAATATATGTGTGTGATTGGAATATTTTAGCAATATATCTTTATTTTTGTGATTGATTTTGTTTAATTAGGTGAGAGATTTATTAAATTAGGAATTAAATTGGTTTTAGTTTAATTGGATTTTAATTAGCTATTAATTTAATTTCAATTTAGTTATTTAATTTAATTTCTTTAGTTATTTAATTTATTTTAATTATTTTTATTCATTTAATGTGTGAGATGTGTTTTAAATGTTTTAATTATTTAATTTGTGAGATGTGATTTAATGGGTTTGGTGTGTTTTAAAATAGAGGTCCAACAAGCGAACCCGAAGCGAAACAAGCGAGTTAAATCTGACAAAAATGCTAATTTCCAACTTTACCCTTCCAACGTCCGTTTCCCGCGGCTTTCACAACTAAAGAGGTAGTGTCTCCATACGAGACTCATCATCGGGCTGATATGCAAAAATGCAATGTCTACAGGTATGTTGCTGTCTTACAGTTACCAAAACTATACCGTTCCAAGATCTTATCTATGTACGTTGATTGGGATAACCCAATCAGCCTCCTTTGTCTATCTCGATAGAGTTTATCCCTAAAACATAGGAAGCTTCTCCCAGGTCCTTCATGGAGAAATTCTTACAGAGATATGCTTTGACACTTTGTAACATTCCTAAATCATTCCCAATGATTAGGATGTCATCAACATACAGGACTAAAAACGACCATGCTCCACTGGCCTTCTGATACACACAGGATTCTTCCGAATTCTTGAGAAAACCAGACGATCTAATAATCTCATCGAATCGAAGATTCCAACTTCGTGAAGCTTGTTTAAGTCCATAAATGGACTTCTTAAGCTTACAAACCACCCCGAGGTTTGGCTGGATGTGAAACTTCCGGCTGTTCCATATAGATTTCTTCATCAAGAAATCCATTTAGAAAAGCTGTTTTGACATCCATTTGCCAAATCTCGTAGTCATGATACGCAGCTATAGAAAGCAAAATCCGGATAGACTTAAGCATTGCTACCGGCGAAAAATTTCATCGTAGTCGACGCCAGGTCGCTGCGTGTAACCTTTTGCTACCAGTCGGGCCTTGTAAGTTTCAACCTTACCGTCAGGCCCGCGCTTCCTTTTGTAAACCCATTTACAACCGATAGGAACATTCCTTCGGGAAGCGGAATCAAGTCCCAAACTTGATTTTCATGCATTGAGTCTATCTCGGATTTCATGGCACTTTGCCATTTCACGGAGTCGATGTCCAACATCGATTCTCTATAGGTGAAATGATCTGTCTCTTCAACTAGAGAACATCCAGACTCTTTTCTTGTATCAAATACAAGCGTTCAGGAGGTCTAGATACCCGTTCCGACCTACGGAGTCTGTGTGTTGAAGGTCCTTCATATACTTGAATTTCAGGTTCCTCCGTTGGTTCGTTGTTTTCAGGTTGGACTTCATCAAGCTCAACCTGTCTATGATCACCACCTTCTGACAAAAATTCTACTTCTAGAAATTTTGCGAAGCGAGCTACGAACACATTTCGATGCTCGGTATCATAGAACAGATATCCCCCGTATTCGAGGGATATCCAACAAACCTAAACTTTTGCCCTCGAGGCGAAAACTTACTTTGCTGAGTTACCCTGACATAGGCAGGACAACCCCAAACCTTAATATAATTAAGATTCGGTCTCCTACCGAACCATATCTCATACGGTGTCGTAGGAACAGCCTTTGAAGGAATCTTATTCAAAAGATGTGCGGCTGTTAAGAGACGTAACCCCATAAGTAATAGGGCAAATCTGTGAAACTCAACATCGATCGGACCATATCCAATAAAGTCCGATTCCTCCTCTCAGATACTTCATTGTGCTGGGTGGCGTACCTGGAGGAGTATATTGAGCGAGAATCCCATTCTCCTTCATATAATCCATGAACTCACCACTCATATATTCGTCGCCTCGATCTGATCGAAGGCATTTAATATATTTACCAGTCTGTTTTTCTACTTCATTACGGAACTCTTTGAACTTTTCAAAGGTTTCCGATTTATGTCGCATCAAATAGACATAACCGTACCGTGACAGATCATCGGTAAAGGTAACGAAGTATGAATAACCACTGTGAGCAGCTTGACTTAGTGGACCACATACATCAGAATGTACGAGTTCCAGTAAGTTAATGGCACGGTGTCCAACACCAGAAAATGGGGCCTTGGTCATTTTACCCTGAATACAGGATTCACAAGTTGGATAGGACTCAATGGTAAGATCTGATATCAAACCATTCCTAACCATTGGGTAAGGCGTTTAACGCCAATGTGACCAGTCTCATATGCCAAAGTTCAGTATTATTAATTACAGGTAAACTACGTTTATTAACTCCAGTATTTAATATCTTTTGAAGTTTGCAATGTATAATGACCATGCTGGTTTGGACAACAAAGGATCTGAATATTATTTCTATCATATAAATACAAAGAACTATTCTTAATATTCATACAAAATCCTTCTGTATCAAGTACAAAAAATGATATAATATTAGCGACACATCCCTGTACAAAATGACAGTCATGTAAAAAAAGTGTCCCATTTGGCAATGAGATCTCGCATACTCCCACTACAACTGCATCCAAAGAGTCTCCACTCCCGAACCGCAACTGCATCTCTCATGGCTTCACCTCCTACTTTCCTTCAGCACCTGCCACGAATTGCAAATGTGAATGGGACAAGCAGAATCTAAAATCCAGCTGGATGTAACGGCTTCACAAGCCAAAGATAAATCAATAACTGGAAAAATAAAAGTACCTGATGTAGATGCTCTGTCTCTCCTCAGCTGGGCAATGTAATCTGGACAGTTCCTCTTCCAGTGCCCGACCTTGCCGCAGTGGTGGCATTTGTCTTCAGCAGCCCTTTTGGGCTTGGCTATCTTCGCCTGCTGCGGAGGACCGAAGGCCTTCTTCTTCTTCCCTTTCTTCTTCTTTCCCTTGGACATTCCTTGGAAGAAACAGACAGAGAAGTAGATCTAGGTGGGCGAGTCGGTACTCCTTCTTCAGATCCTCTTCTGCCGTGAGCAACATCCTATGTAGCTCCTGGTAGGTGCAGACTGTCCCGTGCATGTTGAAGTACATCACAAACTGGCGGAATGAAGCTGGCAGAGAACCAAGAATGACACTCCTACCGAGAATGTCATTGAGGATGAGATTATGTTGCCTCAATTGATCGATCAAATCGATCATTTGAAGAACATGTGGGCTAACACTTTGCCCCTCATCCAGACGCGCATGGAACAGTTTCATGCGACCTTGTGAACAATAACTTGTTCCTGGTTCTCGAACGATTGTCTTAATCGCGTTATCATACTATAGGAATCTGATGTTCCATAGTATTGTTGCTTGAGTTTCGGAGAGAGCGAACTAAGGATGTATGATTTAACCCTTAAATCATCATTCTTCCAAGCTTCAAAAACTTGGCGTTCCTCCTCCGAAGCATCCTCACCCACTGGAAGGGGTAAAGGACCCTCAAGAACATAACCCAACTTTTCGGAATCGAGGACAATCCTCAAATCCAATTCCCAATCTGTAAAGTTCCCAGCGCCTTTCAGTTTGTTCGCATCTAACATACGCGCAAACTGGTTTGTGGATTGACCCGCCATCGCAAATCTATCATATAGATCATGAAAACGGTTAGCAGAAATTAAGCAGTTTCATATAATATCAAAAGCATAAACTAGATCATGGATTTTTAATCTAATATGCCCCTCCCACTAAATCATGCAATACTGTAATCACAAAACAGAATACAAATATTTAATAATTAAATTAAATATAATAGTGAAAGGTGGATCCCGTGAATATATTTCAGCTCACAGCAGAGGCACGGTCTCGCCTACGTATATTCATCGGGTAGACAACTCATTTGTCAATCACTCAAAAGTGACTCCTAAGTATCCGGTCCTGGCCGTTTCTAGTTGTCGCTGCGAAGGCAGGCCCACAAGGAGACGTACCAAGGTAATACTCGTCAATGATAAACTCAAGTTACTTACGTAATCCTAACAGCTAGGGCACGTTCAGAATTCCGCTTTTACTTGAATTTATCTAGTATCAGATATACATCCGTATAAATAAATCTTTATCGACTACACCCTCACAGCAGAGGCACGGTCTCGGATGTAGTCACAAAGAGATATTCATAAACCGTATTGACAAGACGGACCATATAACATGCATCAAATACATAATTACAATTAAACCTTATTATTAGGGATTTTCCGCTAAGTGTCATACACCCTAAATCTAACCAGTTTAGATCCTAATAAGCATGCACAAAGTCAAGAAAACATTATTAAACTTTGATTCAATGAAGGCTAATCATATTAGGTGGCCTAGAATCAGACTCGCTCTGATACCATTTTGAAGGGGTTATTTAGGGGGTGAGTCCGGTAACGCAGCGGAAGCGGTGAAAATCCGATTTTCAGATTTCAAATTTTTTCTCGGATAAATTAAATAAACATATTTATTTAATATTCCAATACAAATTATGAAATAAATTCAATAAAACAATTTTAGAAAATAACAATAAATTAAATGAATTTACCGAAATACCCTTGCTTTGTATTTTTTGTCCGTTTTAGTCCGAAATTGATCCAATCAATTTTGAATGATTCTAAATCATTTCTAAGATGAACTTATGATGTTCAAAACATCAAAACACCAAAGCAACCAAAATCCCCAAAATTGATGCAAAACCGAGAGCACCATTTGGTGCCAATTTTGTGCATTTTGCACTTTCTGCTTCAAGACACATCCAAATGATATCCAATCAACATGAAACTTTATATGCATCATATACACACATAAATACACAACATATATGAAAACCCCCAAATTTGGAATTAGTTAGAAACCCTAATTTTTCAATTTCCACAAATTGGACAAATTAGGCTAATTACATTAAATCAAATGTTTCAATCATCAATCTTTCATCCAATTCAAGTCTCAACACAATGAAACAACTCAAGATTAAATCTAGGTCATTTAAGAGTGGGTCAACAACTCTAGAATAGCAACATGGTTCCATAAACCTTAAAAGAATACATATAACTACAATAGTTACATCCTTTCTTCATCATACATGCTTTACAACTTCACCAAACTTTCCATCAACAAAACACAAAGAACAAAGAAAGAAATAACCTAAGGATATCATATATGAAAGCCTAGATCCTAAGGACATTTTCCTTACTAATAGTAAGTTGGAGAAAACTTACTAAAATCAAGCTTTCCTTGGTTTTTCTTTTCTTTCTCAAGTTTCTTCAAGGTTTCTTCAATGGTGTTTTCTTTTGTGAAATGTGTATTAACTAAATGAAAAGTAAATGAAAAAAACATATATATTGTGAAAGAATGCCTTGGCCGAAAATTACAACAAGCATATACACCAATTTTCATTTCAATTTCATTTCAAATGCATTTAGTCAACTTTAAATATCTAAAAACTTTATGGATATTTATTTTGGTCAACAAATGCAACTAACATCATTAACTTTAAATATCCTAACATAAGATATTTATATTTTAATTAATTTAATCATTTAACAATTAAATAATCAATTAATTAATCAAATACAAATATATTAAATATATGTATAATATTTACATTAAATATTAAAAACATATATTCATTTAGGAAATAAGTCAAATAACTCATTTTGACTATTAATTAATGTGTATTTAAATTAATCAAGTATTAAATGTATATACACAATAATTAAACAAATGACTATCTAGTCTCTTTAGCATGTATCTTGCGTTTAACCATTAAACGACTTTATAAATAATCAATATTATTATTAATGTTGCTCTAGTGCTCTACGAGTATGTTTCATTATTGAGACTCTCTAGGTTCAGGTATATCCGTCACGAAATCAAATTTCATGTCCATAATCTATCCACCCGTAGATTATGATGATCACGGATAATCTCGCTGAACCATACAGGTCGAGGTCATGGAAAATGTATAATTCCTCCGTCACAGGTATCCGGATAAATCCCAGAGATATAGATGTAAACGTCAAATCTCTATCGGGACTATCCAGTCGACTATTCTATTAGCAATCTCAAAAAGAATGTTTAGAACTAGCTTCTAAACTTACCACGGGCCCATGGTTTTATCTGATTGCTAATCATATGGACTACCTATGCTCTGGTACACAGAACTGACAGATCCTATCTTGATACACATAGGACACCCTGAGGATCTATCTACACCCAACGAACAGGCGGAGGTCTGATCTTAATAGATCGGTGACGTGACTGCCATCTAAGTGTAGAAGATGTCTCATGTGCCCACAATGGCATCTCAAGTCTAAGAATCACAAGTGCTACTCAACCCAAGAAGATTCTTATTGACGCTGGTGTACCATCCATAAGAATCTTCGGTGAGTCGTTCAGTGTTTATCCGCTATAAACACCACACGTCTATACTAGTCTCCAAGACTTATGGTTCATTGAGAAACCATTGGAATCATATATTCCAGTATACGACATGTACCGGTCTCAACGGGTTTACTATACTGACCAAGTAGTGTAAACCTTGACCAGAAACTGTCTGAGAATGACAACGTCATGATACGACTCAATGTCCGTTGTGACGCTTTTGCAACTGTACCATGACTAATCATTCTAAGGTCATTACGTCTTTACCATATAAAGAATAGATTATATTATAGAAACTGCATATTATTACTAATAATAATGTTTTACAGAAGTATTTAACAAAATACAACCGGGAATTGGCGCTCTGAGCACCAACCCCTACAGAACGTGCCAAAGCGTGAGCTGAATATATTCATGGGATCACCTTTCACTATTTGTATTTAATATTAATAAATGGTATTCTGTTGGGGATTACAGTATTGCATGATTTAGTGGGATGGGCATTTTTAGATTAAAAATCCATGATCTAGTTAATGCTTTCGATATTATTTGAAACTGTTTAATTATGCTACCGTTTTTCGTAATCTATATGATAGATTTGCGATGGCGGCACAATCGACTAATCCGTTTGCATGTATGTTGGATATGAACAAACTAAAAGGCGCTGAGAACTTTGCTGATTGGGATTTGGATTTAAGGATTGTCCTTGAATCCAAAAAATTGGGATATGTACTTGAGGGTTCGCTGCTGTAGGCATTGCATTTTTGCATACCAGCCCAATGAGGAGCCTCGTATGGAGGCACTACTTTTTAGTTGCGGAAGTTGCGGAAAGCGGTCGTCGGAAAGGGAAAGTCAAGAATTGACGTTTTGTGGATTTTATTCGCTCGTTTGCTTCGGGTTCGTCGTCGCCTTTTCCATTTCAGAATCATCCTTCGCTCGGAACCTTTATCCTCACTCTTTTTCACACCTTTTCTCTCTCCAACTTCCATGCAAATTAAAATCTATCAACCAATTAAATTAATTTGAATTAAATTAAATTATTAAAAATTACCAACCAATTAAATAACAATTTTAACACCAAATAACGAAAATAATAAACCAAAGCCCACCCTTCACGTGACAACCCATAACTCCTTTCCAAACCACAAAGCAACAAACCAATACCCATAACCACTCTGCAAGCCTTCACGCCCATGCATCTCATCAAACACAAAATAACAAAAACACCCATCACTCCACTGACCCTCCATACTACCCATGATCATACCCATACACCTAGCCTTCACCCCCCACTGACCAGACGGCCGGACCATCAATCATTTTCCCTCGAATCTCACAAAAAAAAGACCTCTCAACGCATCAAAAAACCCTGACCAGATTCATTCTCAGATAGCCTCACTTCAGCCCGCTGGGAGCACCATTCATTGATCCAGCCAAGCAACTCCATCACACCTCTCAACAGCCCTGGACTGCCTCGACATCACAGCTCCCTCTCCATCATCTTCCCCCCACGAAAAAACCCTAGACATCACAGCTCCCTCTCCATCATCTTCCCCCCCACGAAAAAACCCTAGACATCACAGCTCCCTCTCCATCATCTTCTCCCCCATGAAAAAACCCTAGACACAGCCCTCACTCCACTGCCAGCAGCCTCTCACGCAGCACACTGCCACGTCCCTTGTCTCCATCTTCAACAGCAACTTAAGCCTCAGCAGCTCACGCCATCACCTAGCCATTTAACCCTTCAAACCGAGTAGCCTCCATGCCAGACCGATCAGCTCACTGCCTTCAAACATAGACGCACCACACAGACCTGATCATCACCCCCATATCATCAAAAAAATGATCTCTATCAATCTCTATCATCACTCTTGAACTCTCCACGATCAAGGGATCCATCTTCATCGACCCTTAACAGCCCACTGCAGACTCACTGTGAAACAAGACCATTTACCGAGACCATGATCATCCATCAAACATGAAGGACGCTCTGGACTTCATCACTGAAACCGTACACTGCCTGGAACCCTTCTTTGCCGAGCCACTGCTCCATCAATCCAGCCAATACCGAGCACTCCTTAGCCTCTACTAACCACTACCGAGTATTCTTCACGTAAACACTGCCCCTGCCCTAAACCAACGCATAAATAATTGCACCTCTACCCTTCAACATACCAAGCATACCCTTGCCGAGCCTTCAGCCAGAAGCCGAGCCCTACACCCACTGAACCACACGAAACCAGCCCCTTCACCCAAGCCGAGCCCCTTTGAAGTACCCACATGCACACACATGCGTACGTAAATAACTGTCCCAAAACCGTGACCAAAATAACCCAAGAATAATTTAAGAGAGAGAAAGAAAATTTGAGTTGGAAACAGAGAGAACATCGAGTGAAAATAACAGAAAAATGCAGAAAAATGATGAGTGAAATAACGAGTGAAACGGCGAAAACGGCGAGTCAAAACAGTGAGAAAACGGAAAAAATGGTAAACTGTAACCGCGGGTGAAAATAGTGAAAACAGCAGAAACAGCGGATCCGTTGAAAACGGACAAAACATCGAAAACGGCGAACCCGAACAAAACAGCGGAAACAACGGACCAGTGAGAACAGTGGGATGCTAACCCTTCCGGCACCGTGGAACGCACTCCCGGATAGCGACTAAAAGGTAAGACCTGAGGGCACCTATTTTACTTATCATCATTTATTTCTTAGTTAATTTGTTATTTTTATTCGCATGAACTAATGGATTAGAAAGCATGTAATTTGTTTTATTTGTATGGATTAGTGAATTAAGAGGCATGTAATTTGTTTTATTTGTATGGATTAGTGAATTAAGAGGCATGTAATTTGTTCGCATGAAACAATGACTTAGTATGTGATGTGATTTCGGATGAATGGAATATGTGTTCTTGCTTGTGGTATATCGGATGGAAACCCGGACGTAAATTCCGTAGCCGATTCCGAATGGACGGTAGTGCGGTCTGCACTCGGGATACAATGCCACGTACCACTTAAGATACACGTATCTCGTCTCATCCGAATTTGTATTTGAGCATGTTATAGCCTTTAGGTTATTTGTTTATTATTTAAAGCATGATTTAGTTAGTTTGTTATTTATTTGTTAAAGCATATTTAGGTTGTCCTTTATGCATGTTATTAGTTTATGATGTGTTTGGGTAACAATTTATGCATGTTAATGTAATGATTCAATGTACCCGTTGTGATATATTGCGTGGAATTATTTGGATGAAAGCATGTTAGATCTAAAGTACCATTGAGCATGCATGCTAAGTAGACTTGGTTAATATTACACAAATCACAAACATTACAAGATGACATAAAGTAAGAGACCATTCCGAACCCAACGGTTTGAGGTCTTCTCCTGCGAGGAGTGAGTGCGGCCTTAAATCTTTGTCCCGGTTCACACCGGGTGGCGACTCCATGTTATTTCACACTTCCCATCCGGGCCGCGAGCCCGGAACAGCGTCGTCCAGTTTCTGTTGTCTACAGTCTGGCGACTCCACTGGGGATAGAGAATCGGCCCCGAAAATATTGTCTTGTAATGTTTGGATTTATGTTTTAATTGACCGTGTCTATAGTGGATAAAAGTAAGGGTTTAATCAAAGGCATTTTTTAGGCTAGGTAATGGTTGGGTGTCTTTCTTCACTCACTACCTTTCTAGAAGGAAAAGCTGTGAAGGCACATAGATGGCCATCTACTCATAGCCTATTGTGATGGACTAATTTGGAGGACTCGTTGTTTATTCCTGACACCAAGCGATAAGAGCCTAAGGGGCTTGGGTATTTAAGTGAGCCTCGCTCCACCTTCCCTCTGGGGAATCTACAACGAGAAATCCATTTGACAGTCTGTCACACACCATAGCTCATTGGCACGTACCTTTGTATAAAAAGGGGTGTGCTCACTTGGTCGCTCGAACCCTTGAGTGGGGAGACCTAGTTGTGAGCCATCCTTCGCCGGTGAGAGCCTTTGTCTATACTCTTGCTAAACCACCCATAGACCGGGTTGGCTAAAGTAACAATTATTTCCCTGAGTATGTGCTTATGGGCCATTTCCATTTGGAGGCAGTTGGACCTTTTATCAGAAATGCGAACTTGTTGGGCCATTTAAACTGGGGCGAGTTCGTATCTTATGATCTATTAGGCCCAAAGCTTCTAAAATGTCGATGGGCCATTGTGTAGAAATTATCATGTCATGTTTGCATAATATTTCTTCTATGCTTGTGTTTGGGAACATTGTCGTTTGGATCTATTTGGACCACTTGTCATAGGATATGGGCTTGTTGGGCCATTTAAACTGGGACAAGAACGTATTTCATGACTATTGGGCCAAAGGTTTCTAAGCGATTAATGAGCCGCTTTGTGATTGTGTTCGGAACATTGCTATTTGGATTTAGTCGGGCTCTTTGCCATGAGATGTGAATTCATTGGGCCATTTAAACTGGGATGGGTTCACTCCTATGATAATTAGCCCGAAAGATTCTAAAATAATAACGAGCCGATTTGCTTGAGAGTTTTAATTTATTTATGTTATATGTATCTCATACACCTCACGCATACATGCATCATGCTAACCCTTATGTTTTAAAAAGACATCATAGATACCTGTTGGGTTAGGGAAGGGAAAGACTCACCA
>SKCR01030257.1:0-31769 GCA_019454045.1 Zanthoxylum bungeanum
TTAACGTCGCGACGTAAGTTCGATATTTCGGAAATATCGGATCCGAACGCGTGAGTGCACGTGGGCCCACTTTCATTTGGAAACGTGTGGGGCCCACATGACACATGGCATTATTTACATTATTTAATTGATTGATGTAATGCATGAAGATAGTGTACAAAGCACTCAAGGGTATTGCATGGAAATTGAGTGTTAGACACTCTAAGCCTTTGCATGGTTTGTGCCATAAATATATTATTATTTAATAATTATTATGACATAAATATAAATTGATTTTTGAGACAAAAAATCAGATCTTCTTCCTCTCTCAAATTACCGAAACAGTAAGCCCTAAAAGCTCTCTCCAATTCTTCATTTGTTTTGTGGCAAGACAAGAAGAAAGTGTGCTTGTTTGGAACTCTAACACACAACTTTGGCTAGCAACATCAAGGGATCATACAAGGTGTTATGGGAAACTCATCTTAGAGCTTGGAAGGATCAATTAAAGCTTGGAGCTTCTCTTTTCTGCTTGGCCGAATTCTTCACTGCACAAAGGAGCAACATTTGTTTCATCAAACGCATCCACATTCCATTTTTGTGAGTATTGTTTCCGCCATACTTCAATATAGTTCATTCTTGTATGTATTTTGCTTGTTTTTTTATCTTGGGACATGGTTATTAGATTTCCAACACAATTTCCTTTGTCACATAGTTAATTTGTACAAATAACACCATGTCTTTTACAAACAGTGATGGTATTGGTCATAATTGTCCAACAATTTCCCACGTACAGGTCGCTCATGCGGATATGAAAGGTTATCATCTGAAATGATCTTTTCAATTTTGACATCGCCACGATGTATGATCTCACGAATCATATGAAACCATCGAAGTACATACTTGGATCATTGATGAGACCGTAATTCCTTAGCTTGTGCTGTAGCCCAGCTCAGTGTTGTTCCTCGTATATACCAATCTCCCACTTGGCCTATAGCCAATCACTCAAGTGTCCTACACCCGAACTATGTACGGTTCGCTCCAACTTCTGCTGAGGAAATTCTTTCGTCAGTGGATTTGCGTGATTATCATCTGATGCGATTTATTCAATCATCACATCGCCACGATGTATAATCTGAACGAATTAGATGAATATTTGAAGTATATATCTGGATCGTTGATGAGACCATTAATTCTTTAGCCTATGCTGAAGCCTAGATCAGCTGCTAACAGAACTACTCCTAATCTGATTTGGATTATTATCGATCCAAAATGCTTCTATTGTTTCCTTAACTGCAACAATATTCTGCTTTTGTTGTTTATTCGGCAATAGTATCTTGCTTGGAAGATTTCCAGCTCACTGTTCCGTTATTCAAACTTTGTAGTACCATTCTTACGACTAGTAGTCGTTTTTATCGGTTAGGAAACTTGCAACGGTGAACCCAGTCACTTCAAGTTCTCCTTCTCCATAGTATAAGAAAGCATCCTTAGTTCATCTGAGATACTTAAGGATGTTCTTAACATCAATCCAATGACTATCACTTGGATTGGCCTGATTGTGACTCCATATGCTTAAAGCGTATGAGACAACAGGTCGCGTACATTTATTTCAATGTACGAGTTCTCAGAGAGTCCTAAAAATTTTTAGATCTATCCCAGTAGATCTTTATTCCTAGAATAAAGGTTGTTTCTCCCAAGAATTCTACGGAGAATTTTCATGAAAGCCAAGCTTTCACCGATTGTATTATGGGAATATCATTTCCAAGAAATGATATGTCCTAATTACTTAGGACATTCATTGTCAGTGCGCTCCCACTAACCTCCTTATATACACAATAATCATTTTCGTTTTGAATTGAATCATACACCATTATGATTACATCAAAACGATAATTCCAAGAACGCAATGCTTGCTTCAATCAATCCATGGATCGAATTAACTCGCAATCCTTGTTTGCTCGTTTTGGTACGACAAAACCGTCAGGATGTTGTAAACATCCTCCTAAAGGTTTCCGTTAAGGAAAGCGATTTTGACGTTCAGCTTCCATATTTCATTAATGAAACATGCAGCATCAGCAAGCATTATCCAAATGGATTTAACCATGGCAACGGGTAAAAGGTTTCATCGTAATCGACACAATGTTGATAATGATACCTTTTCGCTACAAGCCTAGCTTAGTACGTTGGTGTGTTGCCTTCCATGTATGTCTTCCTTGAAGACTTATATAGTACCAATAGGCAGAATGCCTTCCGGTACGTCAATCAGTGTCTAAACTCAGTTGGTATATATGGAATCCATTTCGGATTTCATGGCACTTTGCAATAATAGGGAGTCGATACCTTGTATCACTTCCTCATATGTAGTCAGTTCGTATCCCTCAATAAGATTGACATCTTTTTTAGGTGAGATCAGAAACCCATACCTCCCAGGTTATTTTCTAACTCTCTCCGACTTACACGGTTCTTATGTATTCGAAGATTATTGGTATACTTTCATCCTTGATGAACTATTTGTGTTCCATTAAGGAATTGGTGCCTGGAATAGTATTACTCTGATTTTCATCGAGTTGTACTTTCCTCCCACTTACCACTGCATATAGGTACCACTGCATATAGGTATTCCTCTTAGGAAAACTGCATGGCGAGCAACAATTACATTGTTCTCTTGTGAGATGTATAAGTACTATACTTTGGTTTCCCTAGGATAACCCACAATTTAGGCACTTATCCAATTTGTGTTCTAGTTTGGTATCATCCAAACATATGCCTAGCATTCCTAAATCTTCAGGAATGAGAAAACCCGATTTCTTTCCTGTTCATATCTAATATGAAATCTGTCAAACATATTTTTATAGAACCTTATTCAAAATACGTTTTGCACTGTTTAAAGCTTATCCTTTGAAGGAAATTGTAGCTCAGAGCGACTCATGATTAACCTTATCATGTCTAACAAGATTTGGTTTCTTTGTTCGGACACACCGTCAAATTGACGTGTTCCGGGAGGAGTCCTCATTGAAAGAATACTATACTCTTTCAAGTATTTGAGAAACTTATTGCTTAAGTATTTTCATCACGGTCCAATCATGATGTTTTAATACTTTTTCCGATCTATTTGTCTACTTCATGTCGAAACTCTTTGAATTAATCAAAATTTTCCGATCCATGTTTCAAAAAAACACATAACTGTAACACGATGCCACATCCGTAAAGGTTACGAAATATTCATAGCCACATCTAGCCTAGCTAGATATGGGCCCACTTACGTCACTATGAACGAGGGCTAACAGATCGATGGAACTTTCACTTTTACCAAGTAAAAGGTGTTTTAGGCACTTTGCCTAATTTGCTAGATTCGTAGACATAATTTGAATAGAATCAAATCCATCCTAGTATCCACTCTTCGAAAGTGTGGATATACGAGTCTTGTTAATTGTGTCCCAGACAACAATGCCACAGATAAGTCTCAACTGATTAAATCAGTTTGAGCTATTTGTTTGTCATGTCATATGTTTGAGATTTATTTATATTCAAAATATAAATACTGTTATTCACATCTAATGTGTTTATCTCAATGTCATCTTTATAAAATAAAACACTTTAGTGTTCTAGAATATAAAGGTATACCCACAACAGGTTAAACCCTGATATAGAGATAATATTTCTAGTCAAACTTGTTACATTTTAACAGTTTCCTAATTTAAGTACACACCCGAATGGTAGTTCCCAAACTTAGGTCTCTACGGTTAAAACAACGACTCTTGTCTCATTTTCCTTTCGCAGATAAATCTCAACTAAAGTCAGTGTCCTGCTAATCAGCAGATACTGCACACCAGTACATATTTATGTACCACACTCAGTATCTAAAATCCAATTTTAATACTAGTAGTGAACATGTTGATGACAAATATATTTGAAGTCGGAGCCTTGCCCGTCTTCTATTCCTTCATGTATGCCTTGTCCATACGGTAGTCACGCTTTCAGTGACCCCGTTTGCCACAGTTTAGGCAGACATCTTGGGATATGTCCTATGTCTTCCATGAAGACTATAATGACTTTGCCTTTGCCCATTTTCCACACTCCAGAAGCCTTTGGCCAAGCCTTGGCCTTCCGGAATGTCGAAGTAAGATACGCCTTGCGCTTCTTGCCCTATTGCAAACTCTGGCTTTGTCTCCTTTAGTATAGCCATTAACTCTCCAAGAGTTTTCTATTGTAATTTGTACTTCTAAGATCTTAGGATAGATCTATGAAGATCCTTTAATTTCAATATCATACTATAAGGATCTAATCCTTAGTTCTGACTAAGAAATTAAGGAGTCTATGCGGCAAGCGTAATGGATTAAGCACTAAAGTTATCATCATATGAATCTTCCAAAGATCATGTTCTACTATTTTCTCAACTCCGGGCTTAGGATCGAGACGTCACTATAAAAAATAAAGTAACTTCTCAGTTTTCAGGACTATCCTGAAGTTTGATTCCCAATTTGAAAATTAAAGTCGTTTAAATACATTTTCACCCAGGATTATGTTTTAAACACAAATCTTGCAATCATCTTGATTCTAATAGTCCAACTATTTAATCAACGATTTTAGGTACTATTGATTATAATGATTACTATAGTCTAACTATATAATCAACTATAATTTAATTGATAAATTCAATTATATTGATTACTATAATCTAATTATAAATTCAACTATTAATTGAAATAGTTTGAATACAGTCCAACTATTTTATTAAAACAACAATTTAATATTAGTCCAACTAATATATTAATTTACATGACGAAAAATTGAAATGAGCGCGTATGGCAAGTAACTAAACGAATATTGCAAATTTAATACTTGCCTCCCACTATTCTTCGGCTAGCCTCTAACCCTCTATTGAGTACTCGGGAAACCTTGTTTCCTAGTGGGCTAGGATCCCGTTAAATAACACACAATCTTGACTTTGGCCAACAAATTGTATGATAATTAACTAGGTAGATCTCTAAGATCAATTGGATCCCATCCAATTCCTAGATCCAATAGGTGGACATCTAATTCCGAAACATATATCCTATATAAGCCAATAAATCCAATATATTGCCTAACCTTTTTCCTCTGAATCACTTAAGACTTCGCTTTGGCACAACAAACTTAATGATCCCAGTTAAGCGTGACCCATTGACTATGGAAACCTTCATAATAAATGTCGATGGAAAAGAAGTGATCTTGACTTTGGCCAACAAATCACAACTTGGACAAGACACCGATATGGAACAAAGCCTTCATGATTCAAACACATCCGCGACAGACAAAGTTCTTGACTTTGGCAAACAAACCAGTGCCAGTCTTGGATCTTGAGTAAGAATCACTCAATGGAAGGAAAAACACTTAATATGTAGTGAGGGTTTTTTACGTAAATTGGCAACCAATTAATTATCTTTGTTAAGGTCTCATCATCATACACCCTTAAACATGTATTCTAAACACATAATAAGGCGCGTAAGTAAATAAATATAATAATGATATGCGGATGGATATTTAAAACATTGTTCCTAGAACAAATCTCTCACTTTCCTCTCTCCCGCTAGCACAAGTATTACTTCTACCCGATTACATAACACTTCTAAAGAAACCTCATTTACATTGAGGGGATAGGTGAGAAGAGAAATACATAGAGTCAAGAGGTAATAGGCTGGACACGCAGGTCTAATTTAATAAATTCTAAATTTATTACAACAATTTCCAAAAATTGCCCTCACACTTCTAATATCCATCTGATATACATTATTCATACATCGCATCCATGTATTCACACAAACATGTTATCAATCAATCTAATCCAATTAATTAATCTGAATTTAATGACCATCCAATATTCAAACAACGATTTTATTTTGGCGAGTCAAACTCGTTTTGCGAATAAGTACTCAAAGTACGAATTCTCGAATTATATTAAACTACAACATTAAATACAATTTAATTTGTATTTAATACTAATTCTATATTTAATTCTAAATTAAATATTTAGACTTTTTAACGAGCCTCTACGACTTAGATTCTAAATCTAATCGTTACGGGTCTCAAAGCCCGATTAACATCCAATGTTATTTTAATTAAAGTCCAATGGGCTTTTAATTAATTTCTTAAGGCATGGACTTTTGGTCAATATGGGTCAAACCCAAATACCAAAACCCATTTAAGAAATCACCCTTATTTGCCAAGAAACCAATTTAAGCCCATTAGGCCCAATTAAAATTAAAGGTCCATTAAGTCATAATTGGACTTTATGGATATGGTTTTGGGCCCAATTGGTGTTAGACAGTTATGACCCATAGCGTCACTATTTGTAAAAACATTGTGATTTTGAACAAATTAGCTATGTAGCAATGGAAATTGCATTTTATCATTTCGTAATTAGATTACTTAAATGTGTGAATGATGAAAGTCCTTATGATTAGTTCCGGATTGAGATGATATGAGACAGTATCAATCCATAAAGGTTTAATCATTAAATATCCTTATTCGTAGTATTATCGAGACTGGACATCGATAATACGGAATAGACTAGTATTGCACTTGTGTGTGTTATGGAAGCATAACAGCATAATTCTCATGTATTTAAGTATTGGATACTTATGCAAGTGTGATAGGAGGTTGTGTTTGACCGATGGTATGGAAAACAGCTTCACTCCGGATAGACCCCGCCGAATCCCATTGGTAGTATGACTATGTGTCTATGAGAGTCCGCATCAGGGTAGGTGTATTTGGTCTTAACCTGGGACTTGCATCGCTGGTACTTGCGACAATCAATACGCTTTGGTTTTGGTCATCCAGGACTCTAACAAGTTGTGTGTACGCCTCTTCTGGGCTTGTTGAGAATCGTAGTGTATTGGATGTGATGTCAAGACGGAAGTATCACTTCAGTCATATGGAGATGATGGTAACGCAGGGATACAGAACTGGTTCTCTAAGGGTTGCAACCATCGGGATAATATGACTAGGTCATGATTATTCGATAATAAAGAGACTAGTTGCTTGTGATCCAAAATATGCTTCATACGGGGCAGACACTGTACCAGTCCCAGGCCTTGAATGTGACATCCGATACTGGATCGCTATACGCAATACTACGTATACTACACTTGATATAGATCATATATTCCATTAAAAATATTTCTGGAGAACTGGGTAGGTATGGCGCTTTGCTAGAAGCCAACTTTGTCTCGTAAATCAGTAAAAACATAGTACTAGGTACGTACGTGTTTGGATAGTCCGACGACCGGATTTACTACCTAAATATCCAGGGATTTCTTGGGTCGCTTCCCAAAGATTCACCGATGACGTATGATTCGAGCTAAATTAATCTGGGATTAATTGCGGAGAGACTTTATCTTGGATAAAGTACTATTTGAAGAAAGAGAAAGATTAATTTGGAATAAATCATTAAAATAATATATTCGATATATTATTCGAAATTAGATTTCGATGCAGAATTAAATTAGATTTTAATTCGGGCAAATGAGTTAATTCGTTAGCGATATGAATAGTAATTTTGCTAGGCATAATTATTTAATTAAATTCGATTTAATTACGTCGCGACGGAAGTTCATTAATTTGGAATTAGCGAACCCAGGCCCGGGAGTGTTTGCGGGCCCACTCACATTCGAAATCGAGTGGGGCCCACATGTCACATCAAGTGTCACATCACATGTCACCTTAAGTTACTTTTGGTTGATGTGTTTTGGTGGAGTTGTTGGTGGCTTGTAAAATACTCTAAATTGAAAGCTTTGTGTGACCTTTTACCAAATCACTTTTTGTATTATATATAAATTGATTTGGAAATCAAAACACACAACCTTCTTCATTCTCTCACCTTGACCGAAACACTTAAGGAAAATACTCTCCCCATTGATTTCTTCTTCACCGAAATTTAGAGAAGGAAGTGTGAGAACTTTTGTTGCAATAATTCTCAAAGAGCTAGCACTCATCAAGGATCATACAAGGTGTTAGGGAAACCAACTTGAGAGCTTGGAAAATAAAAAAACAAAGCTTGGAGCTTGTGGACTCTCTTGGCCGAATCTTGAAGCTACTTGGAGGGAAAAATTTTGTTGTTTGACGCATCCATAAACCGATCAATGTAAGTGTGTTTCTGCCACTCTTCTTTTTTATTCATTCACATTTCTATGCTTATTTGATCTTAGGAATAAACCTAGAAACCCAACAATGGTATCATTGAGCCAAAATGAGCATGAAATGAATTAGGGTAAAATTTAGGTAAAATTAATTTGAGCATGATTTGATTAAATTGATTGATTGAGTATGCTTGAATGATGATATATTGAGGTTTTATTGGATCAATTTCTTGAAATATTAATTGCATCAATTTTGTGCCCATGGATTGGCTTGGCCGAATGTAACTTTACCCTACAAGTCTTGGTATTTTTTGTTTCGTAGATCATTGGATGACTTGAAACGATTGGGATATGTCGATTTAAAATTCAATCGGATTGAAAAATGAATTCGAACAAAATTCCTTACCATTGCCGAGAGCTTGATAGCATGGAACAAGTTGATTTTTTTGATTCAAGAATGTTGGACATTAGTTGAACAATATGATACATAATTTATTAGTTAAATTGTATTTTGGAAATATTAATTTGGGTAATTAATTGATGTATTACACTTGAAGTATTGAATTATAAAATTTGATTAATAGGCTTGATTTTGAATTGGGCTTGAAAATGTTATATTTGGGCATAATGGGCTTGGTTGGGCCAAGTTGGTTTAGGCCAATTGGATTGGATCCAAATTGGGCCTAAATCATTCCATTAAGTCCAAATGTAATAAATGGGCTTTAAAAGTTTAATTGGGCCTTATGGGCTAAAATTATTTTCTTGGCAAACGAGGGTGATTCCTTAATTGGGCTTGGTAATTGGGTTTGACCCATATTGACCAAAGCCCGTGCCTTATGAAATCAATTGAAAGACCATCGGACTTTAATTAAACGGACATTGGATGTTAGTTGGGCTTTGAGACCCGATTGGATTAGATTTGGAATCTAAATCATTGAAGCGCATTAAAAAGTGTAGATATTTAATTTGGAATTAAATAAATGAATTAGTATTGAATACGAATTAAATTAGATTTAACGAGTAGTTCGATATAATTCAAGAATTCGTACTTTGAGTACTTATTCTCAAACGAGTTGGACTCGTGCAAAAATCAAATCGTTGTTTGAACATTGGATGATCACATAATTCAAAGACTAATTAATTGGATTATATTGGTTGAATTGCATACTATGAATGAATATATGGATGTGTTGAATGAATAGCGTATATCGGATGGATATTAGACGGGAAAGGGCAATTTTATAAATTGTTGTAAATTTGGAATTTATAAATTGGACCTGCATGTCTAGCCTTATCTCTCATTATTTCTTTGTATTCTCTTCTCACCTAATTCCCTTCAATGTAATGAGGTTTCTATTGTTGTATTATGTAATTGGGTAGAAGTAGAATAGTGCTAGCTGGGGAGAGGAAATAGAGTGATTTGTTCTAGGAACAAGTTATTAAATATTCATCCGTATATCGTTATTAATTTACTTTCGCACCTTATTATGTGTTTAGAATGCATGTTTAAGGGTGTATGATGATGAGACCTAACAATGATAATAAATTGGTTGCCAATTTACGCGAAAATCCCTCAATTTATATTAAATGATATTTCCTTCCATTGAGTGATTCTTACTTAAGATCCAAGATTGGCATTAGTTTGTTGGCCAAAGTCAAGGCCTTTGTCAATCGCGGATGTGTTTGAATCATGAAGGCTTTGTTCCATATCGGTGTCTTGTCCAAGTTGTGATTTGTTGGCCAAAGTCAAGATCACTTCTTGTCCATCGACATTGATTATGAAGCTTTCCCACGTCAATGGGTCCCGCTTAACTGGAATCATTAAGCTTGTTTTGCCAAAGCCAAGGCTTAGTTGATTAAGAGGAAAAAGGTTAGGAAAATATATTGGATATATTGGCATATATATTGTATATATATTTCGGACTTGGAGGTCCACCTACCGGATATAGGAATTGGATGAGATCCAATTGATCTTCGAGATCTACCTAGTTAAATATAATACAGCTTGTTGGCCAAAGTCAAGGTTGTGCGTTATTTAACGGGATACTAGCCCACTAGGAAACTGGGTTTCCCGAGTACTCGACAGAGGGTTAGAGGCTCGTCGAAAAATAGTGGGAGGCTAGTAGTGAATTTGCAATTTCGTTCAAATACTTAGCTTTACGCGCTTTCAAATATTTCATCAAAATTATTTTATTAGTTGGACTAATATAATGTTATTTTTCTTGTAACAGTTGGACTGTACCCTACATTGTTAATTGTATAATTAGATTATCACAGTTAAAATGACTGGAAAGAGTAGTGTCTGTGACACATCATCATGGGCAATAATGTCTTCAACGAGACTAACTTTTCCGATTGGGACATGAATCTAAGGATAGTCCTTGGATCTGAGAGGCTTCTATATACTATAGAGAGACCTCTTGGACGTAAGCCAAGATATGATCAGTTGTTTGAGCTAGATCTTTGGAAGACACATAGCGATGACAACGCAACTGCTCAATCTATCATGCTTGCTGATATAACTCATGAATTCCGTCGATAGAACAAGGGATTGGATCCCTATACTATGTTGGCGAAGTTGAATAATCTACACTGATCTAACCTTAGATCGAAGAGATATGAGTTACATAAGAAGCTCTTCCGTGCTCGGATGTCGGAGGGTATGTCTGTTGAACATCACGTGACACAGATGATTACCGATATTGAGCAGCTTGGACAAATGGGGATTGTCTTTAAGATAGAGACCTCTATAGATTTGTTCTTGCAGTCTTTCCCTGACACTTGGAGTGGGTTCATCATAAACTACAATATGATGAACCAAAAGCAGACTCTTGGAGAGCTGATGTCCACGCTGCGTGAGGTTGAGAAGGAACTTCTTAAGGGGAAGAAGCGTGAGGCGCACTTTGCTTCTACATCTTGAACACCGAGGGCTGGGCCCAAGGCGACTGGAGGTATCAAGAAGAATAAGAAAAAGAAGGGCAAAGGCAAAACGTCAAAGTCTTCTGGGAAGCCTAAGGACAAATCTTAGGATGTTTGCCTTCAGTGCGGGAAGCGGGGTCATTGGAAACGTGACTGTCGTGAGTACAAGGCGCTCCAGAATGAGATAAAGGCGGGCAAGGCACCAGCCTCATGTATGTTTGTTATAGAAATAAACATGACTACTTCTAGTTTTAAAAATTGGATTTTTGATTCTGGTTGTGGTACTCACATTTGTACTGATGTGCAGGATCTGCAGATTAGCAGGAAACTGGCGTCAGGGGAGATTGATATACGTGTTGGAAATGGGAAATCTGTTGCCGTTTTGGTCGTGGGAACTTTTGTTTTGGAACTGCCCTCGGGGCATGTAGTTGAACTTTTGGACTGTTATTATGTACCTAGTTTGACTAGGAATATTATTTCCGTATCTATGTTAACCCAATGTGGGTATACTTTTTTATTTTGAAACACTAGGTGTTTTATGTATAAAAATGATATAGAAATTTGCACTGCGGTTGTAAATAATGGTCTTTATATTTTTATTATAAATCAGTCTCAACCATATTCTGTAACAAACAAAAGACTTAAAGTATGTTATAAAGATGAAACTTATATGTGGCATTGTCGTCTGGGACACATAAACAAGACTCGCATATCCACACTTTCGAAGAGTGGGTACTTGGACGGATTTGATCCAAATTCATATGACGTCTGTGAATCTTGCTTATTAGGAAAAATGCCTAAGTCACCTTTTAGCGGTAAAGGTGTACATGCCACCGAACTGTTAGCCCTAGTTCATAGTGACGTTTGTGGGCCTATGTCTAGCCAGGCTAGAGGTGGATATAAATACTTCGTAACCTTTACGGATGATGCATCGAGTTATGGTTATGTGTATCTTATGAGACACAACTCGGAAACTTTTGAGAAATTCAAAGAGTTTCGACACAAAGTTGAAAAACATACCGGTAAAAGTATTAGGACATTACGGTCGGACCGTGGTGGCGAATACTTGAGCAATGAGTTTCTTGACTACTTGAAAGAATATTGTATTCTTTCACAGTGGACTCCTCCTAGAACACCGCAATTAAACGGTGTGTCCGAACGGAGAAACCGAACTTTGTTAGACATAGCTTTAAGGTCTATGATGAGTCACACTGAGTTACCTATTTCCTTCTGGGGATATGCATTAAACAATGCAATACTTATTTTGAATAAGGTTCCGTCAAAGTCTGTTCAACAGACTCCGTATGAGATATGGACAGGAAAGAAATCGGGTTTCTCATTCCTGAAGATTTGGGGATGCTGGGCATACGTCAAACGTTTGGAAGGTACCAAACTTGAACCCAAATCGGATAAATGCCTATTCGTAGGATATCCTAGGGAAACCAAAGGATATTACTTCTATCACCCACAAGAGAACAAAATATTTGTTGCTCTACATGCGGTTTTCCTTGAGAAGGAATTCCTAAATGCAGTGGTTAGTGGGAGGAAAGTAGAACTCTATGAAAATCGGAGTGATACTATTCCTGGCATAGAATCCTCAACGGAACATGAACAATTCATCAGGGATGATTCTGTACCACAATCTTCGATTACACAAAGACCACGTAGGTCGGAGAGAGTCGGGAAACAACCTGAGAGGTATGGGTTTATGATCTCACCTCATGAAGATATTAATCTCATTGAGGATAACTAACCGGCTACGTATGAGGAAGCGATACAAGATATCGATTCCGCTTTATGACAAGAGGCCATGAAGTTCGAAATGGATTCCATGTACACGAACCAAGTTTGGACACTGGTTGATGCACCAGAAGGCGTAAAGCCTATTGGATGCAAATGGGTCTTCAAAAAGAAGACCGACATGGATGGCAATGTACAAACGTACAAACTTAGGCTTGTAGCGAAGGGGCATCGTCAACGACATGGTGTCGATTATGACGAAACTTTCTCACCCGTTGCCATGATTAAATCCATTCAGATAATGCTTGCAATAGCTGCATATTTCGATTATGAGATATGGCAGATGGACGTCAAAACCACTTTCCTTAACGGAAACCTTTTGGAGGATGTTTATATGCAACAGCCTGACGGTTTGTCGTGCCGCGACTTGCAAACAAGGTTTGTAAGTTAAATCGATCCATTTATGGATTGAAACAAGCATCGCGTTCTTGGAACCAATGCTTTGATGAGATCATAAAAGAATATGATTTCGTTCAAAGCGAAGATGATCCTTATATATATAAAAAGGTTAGTGGGAGAGCACTGACATTCATTGTCCTTTACATTGATGATGTATTGCTTATTGGCAATGAGATTCCCATGTTAACATCGGTGAAAGCTTGGCATTCATTGAAATTCTCCATGAAAGATCTGGGAGAAGAAGCCTTTATTTTAGGAATAAAGATCTACCGGGATAGATCTAGAAAGCTGCTTGGACTCTCCCAGAGTACGTACATAGACAAAGTTTTGAAGAGATTCAACATAGATCAGTCCAAGAGGGGACTGTTGCCAATGTCATATGGCGTCACTTTATCTAAGGACATGTGTCCTAAAACTCAAGATGAGAGAGACAGCATGATTCGGATACCGTTCGCCTCAACAGTCGGATCGATCATGTATGCCATGATATGTATGCGACCTGATGTCTCATATGCTTTGAGCATATGTAGTCAATATCAGGCCGATCCAGGTGAAAGTCAATGGATAGTGATTAAGAATATCCATAAGTATCTTAGACGAACTAAGGATGCTTTCTTAATCTATGGAGATGGAGAACTTGAGGTAACTGAGTATACCGATGCAAGTTTCCAAATCGACAAAGACAACTGTAAGTCGCAATCCGGGTACATATTTTGTTTGAATAATGGAGCAGTGAGCTGGAAATCTTCCAAGCAAGAGACTGTTGCCGATTCAACAATAGAAGCGGAGTATATCGCTGCAGCTGAAGCAGCAAAGGAGGCAGTTTGGATCCGAAAATTCCTAATTGGATTAGGAGTAGTTTCATTAGCAGCTGAGCCTGTTCCATTGTATTGTGACAATAACGGGGCTATAGCGCATGCTAAGGAACCACGGTCTCATCAACGATCCAAGCATGTTCTTCGAAGTTTCCATCTGATTCGTGAGATCATACATCGTGGCGATGTGAAGATCGAGAAGGTCGCATCAGAGGACAACATTGCAGATGCATTGACGAAAGCCATTCCTCAGCAGAAGTTTGAGCAACATGTATATAGTTCAGGTATTAGATGCTTTAGTGACTAGCTATAGGCCAAGTGGGAGATTGTTAGACAGTTATGACCCATACCGTCACTATTTGTAAAAACATTGTGGTTTTGTACAAATTAACTATGTAGCAATGGAAATTGCCTTTTATCATTTTGTAATTAGATTACTTAAATGTGTGAATGATGAAAGTCCTTATGATTAGTTCTGGATTGAGATGATATGAGACAGTATCAATCCATAAAGGTTTAATCATTAAATATCCCTAGTCGTAGTATTATCGACACTGGACATCGACAATGCGGAATAGACTAGTATTGCACTTGTGCATGTTATGGAAGTGTAACAGCATAATTCTCATGTATTTAAGTATTGGATACTTATGCAAGTGTGATAGGAGGTTGTGTTTTACCGATGGTATGGAAAATAGCTTCGCTCTGGATAGACCCCGCGGAATCTCATTGGTAGTATGACTATGTGTCTATGGGAGTCTGCATCAGGGTAGGTGTATTTGGTCTTAACCTGAGACTTGCATCGCTAGTACTTGCATTAATCAATACGCTTTGGTTTTGGTCGTCCACGAGTTTAACAGGTTCTGTGTACGCCTCTTCTGGGCTTGTTGAGAATCGTAGTGTATTGGATGTGATGTCAAAATGGAAGTATCACTTCAGTCATATGGAGATGATGGTCTCGCAGTGATACAGAAGTGGTTCTCTAAGGGTTGCAACCATCGGGATAATATGACTAGGTCATGATTATCTGATAATAAAGAGACTAGTTGCTTGTGTTCCGATATATGCTTCGTACGGGGCAGACACTGCACCAGCCCCAGGCCTTGCATGTGACATCCGATACTGGATCGCTATACGCAATACTACGTATACTACGCCTGATATAGATCGTATATTCCATTAAGAATATTTCTGGAGAATTGGGTAGGCATGTTGCTTTGCTAGAAGCCAACCTTGTCTCGTAAATCGGTAAAAATGTAGTACTAGGTACGTACGTGTTCGGATAGTCCGACAACCGGATTTTCTGCCAACATATCCAGGGATCTCTTGGGCCGCTTCCCGAAGATTCACCGATGACGTATGATTCGAGCTAAATTAATCTGGGATTAATTGCGGAGATACTTTATCTTGGATAAAGTACTATTTGAAGAGAGGGAAAGATTAATTTGGAATTAATCATTAAAATAATATAATCGATATATTATTCGAAATTAGATTTCGATGCGGAATTAAAATTAGATTTTAATTCAGGCAAACGAGTTAATTTGGAATTAATTCGTTAGCGACGTGAATAATAATTTTACTAGGAATAATTATTTAATTAAATTCGATTTAATTACGTAGCGACGGAAGTTTGTTAATTCAGAATTAGCGAACCCGAGCCCGAGAGTGTTTGCGGGCCTACTCGCATTCGGAATTGAGTGGGGCCCACATGTCACATAAGGTGTCACATCACATGACACCTTAAGTTACTTTTGGTTGATGTGTTTTGGTGGAGTTTTTGGTGGCTTGTAAAATACTCCAAATTGAAAGCTTTGTGTGACCTTTTACCAAATCAATTTTTGTATTAGATATACATTGATTTGAAAATCAAAACACACAAGCTTCTTCATTCTCTCACCTTGACCGAAACACTTAAGGAAAATACTCTCCCCAATTGTTTTTTTCTTCACCGAAATTGAGAGAAGGAAGTGTGAGAATTTTTGTTGCAATAATTCTTAAAGAGCTAGCACTCATCAAGGATCATACAAGGTGTTAGGGAAACCAACTTGAGAGCTTGGAAAATCAAAAACAAAGCTTGGAGCTTGTGGACTCTCTTGGCCGAATCTTGAAGCTACTTGGAGGGAAAAATTTTGTTGTTTGACGCATCCATAAACCGATCAATGTAAGTGTGTTTCCGCCACTCTTCTTTGTTATTCATTCACATTTCTATGCCTATTTGATCTTGGGAATAAACCTAGAAACCCAACAATTGGATCCAACCAATTAGCCTAAACCAAACTTGGCCCAACCAAGCCCATTAAGCTCAATTACAACTTTTCAAGTCGAATTCTAAATTTGGTCCAATTAATTAAATTACCAAAATTCCAAATTTCATAATTTAATTAACCTAAAGTGTATGCCATAATTAATTAACCAAATTAATATTTCCAAAACACTAATTTACACAATTAATTATGCTCATTATCATCAATACATGTCCAACACATTTGAATAAAAAAATCACATCATTTTACATGCTTCAAGTCCACGGTAATTAGGGATTATTTGTCCAATTCAAAATTCAATCCAATTAAATCTTAAATCAACATTTCCCAGTTGTTTCAAGTAATCCAATGATCAAAAAACAAAAAATACCATGACATTAGGGCATCCTTATGTTTCGGCCAAGCCAACTTATTGGGGAAAAATTGATCCAATCCTTTTTTCACAAAATTGATCAAAAACAACTCCAAGTCATCCATTAACAAGCATTCTCAAACAAGTAATTTCACTCAAACATGCTCAAATCCAATTTACCCAATTTTACCCTAATTTCAATTTCATGCTCAAAATAGATCTGATACCATTGTTGGGTTTCTAAGTTAGTCCCAAGATCAATTTTAAGCTAGAAATCATGTGCGAATACAACAATGAAGAATGGCAGAATCATACTTACATTGATCGGATTTGGCGATGAGAGGAACAACAAAAACTTCAAGCTTTCCTCCAAGGTGGCTCACGGCATTTGCTCCATTTTGTGCTCCAAAAATTTGGCCATGGTGATCCTTCAAGCTCCAAGCTTTGTGTGTGATTCCATGCCCATGGGTGGGTTTCCCTATCACCTTCGGATGACCCATAAGTGTGCTAACACCTTGGAAATTTTGCCACAAAACTTCCTAAGCTTCTTGTAACTCACGGTTTTGAAGAAACAAAAGAGAGAAAAGAATGGCCCTTGGCCGAATAAGATGGAAGAGAAGAAAGAGGAGTTGGTTTGTGTGTTGTGTATCTAATACACTTAAATGATTTCTAAAATCAAAAATAAAACATATACCAAAATTTTTGTAAAAGGATTTCAAAAAGTAAAAAAACAAAATTGGAGCCAAAAGTTGCAATTAATGACTTCCAACTACTCACATCACTCATTAATAGTGACTGGTTGTCAATCACTCAAAGTGACAAGACATCCATCACATGAATGATGAGTGATGTGACACGTGATGTGACTTGTGGGCCGCACTTGAATTCGAAATGCGAGTGGGCCCGTAAACACTCCCGGGCTCGGGTTCGCTAATTCCAAATTAACGAATTTTCCGTTGCGACATAATTGAATCAAATTTAATTAAATAATAATGCATAGAAAAATTACTATTCACATCGCTAGCGAATTCTAAATTAACTCGTTCACCCGAATTAAAATCAAATTTTAATTCCGCGTCGAAATCCAATTTCGTTTAATATATCGAATATATTAATTTATCGATTAATTCCAAATTAATCATTCAATCTCTTTAAATAATATTTTATCCCAGATAAAATATCTCCGTAATTAATCCCAGATTAATTTTCTCTCTCTTATAATTAATCCCAGATTAATAAAGTGTATGCCATAATTAATTAACCAAATTAACATTTCCAAAATACTAATTCACTCAATTAATTATGCTAATTACCATCAACATATGTCCAACACATTTGAATAAAAAATCACATCATTTTCATGCTTCAATGTCACGGCATTAAGGGGATTTCTTTGTCCGATTCAGTTTTAATCCAATTAAATCCTAAATCAACATTACCCAATGTTTTCCAACTCATCCAATGATCAAAAACACAAATCACCATGACTATTTAGGGCATTGAAGTATTCGGCCAAGCCAAACATATTGGGGAAAATTTGTCCAATTCAAAATTCGTCAAATTGACAGTGCATAACACTATGTTATCATAATTTAAGCATACTCAAACAATCAATTTCACTCAACCATGCTCAAATCAATTTTGCCCAAATTTTACCCTAATCAAGTTTCATGCTCAAAATGGCTCAAGATACCATTGTAGGGTTTCTACTATAGTCCCGAGATCGATTTCAAGGAATGAAACATATATGTGAATACTCGTAAAAGCATGGCGGAATCATACTTACAACGATCGACTTTTCGACGCGAGGAACAACTAAAATCTTCAAGCTTTGGTCCTCCAAGGTTCTCGGCTTTAGGCTCCTTTTGTGCTCCATTTTTGGTCTAAGCTCCAAGCTTTCCAATGGTGATTCCAAGCTCACAAGTTGGTTTCCCTATCACCTTCGCAAGACCCCGAATGTGTGCTAGCACTCCGGAAAAATTTGCCGCAAATCTTTCCTTGCTTCTCCTTTGTTCTCGGCAAAACCAGAAAAATGAAGAAGAAATGGCCCAAGGTCGTGAGAGGGAATAGGAAAAGAGGAGAGAGTGTGTTAAGTGTTGGTTGCTGGAGTTATGTATCTAATACACAAAAATGAATTTCAAAAATCCATTTACCAAATTTTTTTCTTTCCAAAAGTCAAAAGGCATTAAAGCCAACAACCATCTCCATCACTATTCACATCAAAAGTGACTTGACATCACATCACTCAAAGTGACAAGTGATTTGACGCTTGATGTGACTAGTGATTTGATGCTAGATGTGACTTGTGGGCCGCACTTAAATTCGCAATGCGAGTGCGCCCGTAAACACTCATGGGCTCGGGTTCGCTAATTCCAAATTAACGAGTTTTCCGTTGCGACGTAATTAAATAATTATGCCTAGCAAAATTACTATTCACGTCGCTAGCGAATTAATTCTAAATTAACTCGTTCGACCGAATTAAAATCTAATTTTAATTCCGCGTCGAAATCCAATTTCATATAATATATCGAATATATTATTTTATCGATTAATTCTAAATTAATCGTTCTCTCTCTTTAAATAATATTTTATCCAAGATAAAATATCTCCGTAATTAATCTCAGATTAATTTTCTCTCTCATCTAATTAATCCCAGATTAATAAAGTGCGAGTCATACGTCATCGGTGAATCTTCGGGAAGCGACTCATAAGATCCCCGGATATGTTGGCAGTAAATCCAGTTGTCGGACTATCCGAACACGTACGTACCTAGTACTACGTTTTTTACCGATTTACAAGACATGGTTGGCTTCTAGCAAAGCACCGTGCCTTCCCAATTCTCCAGAAATATTCTTACTGGAATATGTGATCTATATCAGGCGTAGTATAAGTAGTATTGCGTATTACGATCCAACATCGGATGTCACGTGGAAGGCCTGGGGCTGGAAATGTGTCTGCCCCGTATGAAGCACATATCGGATCTCTGGTAACTAGTCTCTATAATCGGATAAACATGACCTAGTCATAATATCCCAGGTAGACAACTAATTGTCAATCACTCACTAGTGACTCCAAGGTTCCGGTCCTGGCCGTTTCTCGTTGTCGCTGCGAAGGCAGGCCCACAAGGAGACGTACCAAGGTTAAACTTGTCAATGATAAACTCAAGTTACTTGCGTAACCCTGACAGCTAGGGCACGTTCAGGATTCCGCTTTCGCTTGAATTTATCTAGTATCTGTTGGAGTTTAATCAAGTCCACAAGATCACAAACATGCATAAAAAAAACCACATATGAACACATCAAAGGAGGTGGCGGAATCAACTCACATTGAATTCGGTTTTGATGGATGAAGAACAAGATGCGTTTTTAAGCTCCCTCCAAGCTCGGCAATGGCTTCTTCTTGCAATGGGCTGTGCGATTTTGCTCCTCCTTGAACCTCCAAGAATCGGCCATGCATGAACTCCATTAAAGCTCCAAGCTTTGAGATTCCATGCTCACAAATTCGTTTCCCTATCACCTTTGTATCACTCCTAGAGTGTGCTAGCACTAATCATCTTCCATTTTGCTTCTCCAAAATTCGGTGAACCAGAAAAATTGAAGAAAAAATCGGCTTGAAGCCGTGAGATGAGAGGAGAGAAAAGAGAGGGAAGAGAGAAAAACGTTTTGGCTCCCAAATGTTGCCCAAAACTGTGTACCGTGCGTGAGAGAGAGAAAAGATTTCTAATATATATATTTTTTATTTTATTTACCAAGTAAAACAAATAAAACATATATATCTTATCTTTTAATTCAAAAGTCAAAAGTTAAAACAATAAAGCTTTTCCATCATTTCAACTTTTAACTTTAAGTCACATCACATCTATTCACTTTATTAAAGTGACATATTGTCAAGTCATATCACTCAAAGTGACAATTGATTTGACGATTGACGCGACAAACGATTTGACGCTTGTTGTGACTTGCGTGCCGCGCTCGAATTCGAAATGCGAATGCGCTCGCAATCACTCTCGGGCTCGGGTTCGCTAATTCCAAATTAACGAATTTTCCGTCGCGTCGTAATTAAGTGATTACGCCTAGCGAATTCACTATTCACGTCGCTAACGAATTAATTCTAAATTAATTCGTTCGCCCGAATTAAAATCTAATTTTAATTCCGCGTCGAAATCCAATTTCTATTAATATATCGAATATATTAATTTTATCGATTAATTCCAAATTAATCGTTCTCTCTCTTTAAATAATATTTTATCCCAGATAAAATATCTCCGCAATTAATCCCAGATTAATTTTCTCTCTCATCGAATTAATCCCAGATTAATTCTAACTCTCTCTTCTAATTAATCCCAGATTAATCAAAGTGCGAGTAATACGTCCTCGGTGAATCTTTAGGAAGCGACCCATGAGATCTCCGGATATGTTGGCAGTAAATACGATCGTCGGACTGTCCGAACACGTAAGTACCTCGTACTACGTTTATATCGATTTACAAGACAAGGTTGGCTTCTAGCAAAGCGCCATGCCTACCCAATTCTCCAGAAATATTCTTACAGGAATATATAGATCTGTATCAAGCGTAGAATACCGTAGTATTGTGTATATCGGCCCAGTATCGGATAATCACGTGCTAGGGCTGGGGCTGGATAAGTGTCTGCCCCGTCCGAAACACATGTCGGATGTTTGGTAACATAGTCTCTATAATCGGATATACATGACATGGTCACAATATCCCGATTGGTTGCGCAACACTCAAGAGCACTAGTACCATATCCTGCGTGACATCTACTCCAATATGACTGAAGTGACACTTCCGTCTCGACATCACACCCAATACACTACGACTCCCTGATAAACCCAGAAGCGGTGTACCCAGAACCGGTTAAAGCCCTGTACCACCAAGACCAGAGTTTACCGATTATCGCAAGTATTAGCGATGCAAGTCTCAGGTTAAGACTATACACACCTACCTCGATTCGGCCTCCCATAGACACATAGTCATAATACCAATGGGATTCCGAGGGGTCTATCCAGAGCGAAGCTGTTTCCCGTACCATCGGTGAAACACGACCTCCTATCGCACTTGCATAAGTATCCAATACTTATATATATGAGAACTATGCCGTTGTGCCCTCACAACGCGCACAAGTGCAATACTAGCCTATTCCGCATTATCGATGTCCAGTCTCGATAATACTTCGGCTATGGATATTTAATGATTAATCCTTCGGGGATTGATACTGTCTCATATCATCTCAATCCAGGAACTAATCATATGGACCTCTCTTCATTTATACATCTATGGTGATCTAATCACAAATGATGAGAGTGCAATTTCCTTGTCACATAGTTAATTTGTACAGCAACACCGTGATCTGTACAAATAGTGACGCTATGGGTCATATTATCCAACAGTATCTAATATACATTCGGCATAAATAAATTTCTATCAGCTACACCCTCGCAGCAGAGGCACGGTCTCGGATGTAGACAATGAAAAGATATTTATAAACCGTATTGACAAGACGGACCAAGAAACAAGTATTCCAAATACTAGTTACTTTAAAACCTTATTAAGCGGGGATATTCCATTAAGTGTCATACAACCTAAATCTAATCAAATTAGATTATAACATGCATGTATAAAGTCAAGAAAACATGATTAAACATTGAATAAAACAAGCTAATCATTTTATGGAGGCCTAGAATCAGACAAGCTCTGATACCATTTTGTAGGGGTTTTTAGGGGCTAAATCCGGTAACGCAGCGGAAGCGGTGGAAAATCGTATCTTCCGATTTCAAAACTTTTTCTCGGATTAATTAAATAAACATATTTATTTAATTATCCAATAATCAAATTATGAAATAAAATTCAAATAAATCATATTTAAGTGAATTTACCAAATTACCCTTACTTTAGTATTTTGTCCATTTTAGTCCGAAATTGATCTAATCAATTTTGAATGATTCTAAATCATTTCTAAGATGAACTTAGCATGTTCAAAACATCAAAACACCAAAAGCACCAAAAATCCCAAATTTTTAATCCTTGGCCGAATGCACCTCCAAGGTGCCATTTTGTGCACTTTGTCATTTCATGCATCAAAACACATCAAGATGTAATCCAATGAACATGAAACTTTATATGCATCATATACACATCCAAATACACAACATATATGAAAACCCCCAAATTTGGAATTGGTCATGAACCCTAATTTTTCAATTTCTTCAAATTGGACAAATTAGACCAAATTGGTTAAATCAACTACTTTAATCATCTTTCTTCCATCCAATCAAAGTCTCAACACAATGAAACAACTCAAGATCAAATCTAGGTCATCTAAGAGTGGGTCAACAACTCTAGATTAGCAACAAGGTTTCCAAAACCATAAAAGAATACTTGTAACTACACTAGTCACAAGCTTCCTCCATTATACATGCACTACACTTCCATCAAAACTTCCATCAACAAAAACACAAGGAATAAAGAAAGAAATAACCTAAGAACATCATATGTTAAAGCCTAGATCCTAAGGAACATTTTCCTTTCTAATAGCAAGTTGGAAAAACTCACTAAAATCCAAGCTTTCTTTGATTTCTTCTTTCTTTCTCACAAGCTTCCTTTGCTTCCATTAATGGAGTTTTTCTTTTAAAGTGTATTAGGTTAAGAATGAAATGAAATGAAAAACAATATATACATGCTTGGAAAAGCCCTAGGCCGAAATTGGTAAAGGCAAATACAAGAAATATTAATTTCATCTTCATTTGAATTTCATTTGTTCAACTTGATTAAATATCTAAAACAACTTTAAAGATATTTAATTTAGTCAACAAATGCGACTTAGAAAAAATATAACTCTTTATATTTTAAAGTGTCATGGCCGAAATTAGCAAGAAATAAAGAAAAAAGATATTTTATTTTTCAAACAATTTTGAACAAATATCTTAAGAAGTCAAAATCAATTTGACAACCTTTTCCTTTAATGTAAAGTCAAACATTTACACTTATAATCATTTCCTAACTTTATCATTTGGTGATATATTTATATTTTAATTATATTAATTATTTAACAATTAAATAATTAAATAATTAATTAAATACAAATATATCAAATATATGTATTATATTTACTTTAAATATCTCAATACATATATTGATGATATATGTCAAATACCTTTATTTGACCATTTATTAATGTGTATTTAATAATATCATATACTAAATACAAATACACATTAATTAGGAAATGACGGTTCGGCCCGTTCGCATGTATTTTTCGTTTAACGATTAAACGATTTATAAATAATCATCATTATTCATAAATGTTGCTCTAGTGCTCTACGAGTATGTTTCATTATTGAGACTCTCTAGATTCAGGTATATCCGTCACAAAATCCAATTTCGTGTCCATAATCTATCCACCCGTAGATTATGACGATCACGGATAATCTCGCTGAATCATACAGGTCGAGGTCATTGCATACGTATAATCCCTCCGTCACAGGTATCCAGATAATCCCAGAGATATAGATGTAAACGTCAAATCTCTATAGGTATTATCTCGTCGACGTATCTATTAGCAATCTCTAAATAACACTCGGAACTTACTTCCGATGTATACTGTGGCCACAGATTTAACAGACTGCTAATAATATATGGACTACCTATGCTCTGTACACAGAACTGACGGATCCTATCTTGACACACACAGAATATCCTGAGGATCGATCCACACCCAACGAACAGGTGGAGGTCTGATCTAAATAGATCGGTGACGTGACTGCCATCTAAGTGTGGAGGATGTCTCATACATCCACAGTGGTGTCTCAAGTCGAAGGACCACTATGCTACTCAACCCGAGAAGATTCTTATTGACGTTGGTGTACCATCCATCAAGAATCTTCGGTGAGCCGTTCAGTGTTTATCCACTATAAACACCTACACGTCTATACGAGTCTCCATAGACTCATGGTTCATTGGGATAAACCATCGGACCAAGTCTCGATATACGACATGTACTGGTCTCAACGGATTTGACTAACCGACCCGTGTTAGCAAATCTTGACCAGGAACTATGTTTGATAATATACATATAGCAGTGACACTTCCCAATGTCAATTACAAACTAACTTTGTAACTGTGTACTGCATTATATATTATCGGGCCTTTGTCTAATATATACATATCACTAAATCACATTTAGTTTCAATCTTAATCATAATCAGATCGAATACGTATATAAGAACAAGAGTTGCAACCATAAATAAGTAATATTATGGAATAAGGGGATGTTCGTATTCATGAATCAGACATAAAAACGGCCCGGATTGGCGCTCTGAGCACCAACCCCAACACTTCGGACGGGGCAGACACTTATCCAGCCCCAGCCCTAGCACGTGACTATCCGATACTGGGCCGATATACACAATACTACGGTATACTACGCTTGATACAGATCTATATATTCCTGTAAGAATATTTCTGGAGAATTGGGTAGGCATGTTGCTTTGCTAGAAGCCAACCTTGTCTTGTAAATCGGTATAAACGTAGTACGAGGTACTTACGTGTTCAGATGTCTGACGACCGTATTTACTGCCAACATATCCGGAGATCTCATGGGTCGCTTCCTGAAGATTCACCGATGACGTATGACTCGCACTTTAATTAATCTGGGATTAATTCGATGAGAGAGAAAATTAATCTGGGATTAATTACGGAGATATTTTATCTCGGATAAAATATCATTAAAGAGAGAGAACGATTAATTTGGAATTAATCGATAAATTAATATATTCGATATATTATAACGAAATTAGATTTCGACGCGGAATTGAAATTGGATTTTAATTCGGGCGAACGAATTAATTTAGAATTAATTCGTTAGCGACGTGAATAGTGAATTCGCTAGGCGTAATCATTTAATTACGACGCAACGGAAAATTCGTTAATTTGGAATTAGCGAACCCGAGCCCGGGATTGTTTGCGAGCGCATTCGCATTTCGAATTCGAGTGCGGCACGCAAGTCAAATCAAGCGTCAAAATCGCAAGTCACATCAAGCGTCAAATCACATGTCACTTTGAGTGATGTGACATTTGAGTGATTGATGTGAATTGATTTGAGGTGATAGACAAGCATTTAATGCTTTTCTTTTTGAAATAGAAAAAGTAAATGGTTTATTAAATATTTTTGGAAATTATATAAACCTTTTACAATTTTTTATTTTCTAACTCATTTCTCTCTCTCTCATTTACGGTATTAGGCTTTTGGAGCCAAAACTTCTTCATCTTCTCTCTCGGTCTTGGACCGTTTTTCTCTCTGTTTTTCTAGTTTTCTGCCGAGCAAAGTAGAGAAGCAAAGATCTTGTTGCAAGATCTATGTGCTAGCACACTCATGGAGGAATACAAAGGTGATAGGGAAGTGAGTTCGTGAGCTTGGAAGCTTGAAGCTTGGAGCTTCAATGGTGTCTCCCATGGCCGATTCTTGGAGGAGGAAGCAGCCCCACGCCGTGCAGCCCCACATGCACAGCTCACTGCCGAGCAATGGAGAGCAGTTCGCACTCCATCTTCGCCGCATCCAACCGATCCATGTGAGTCTTTTCCGTACCTCATTTGGTTGTATTCAACTCATTTTTATACATGATTTATGATCCTTGGGACTTGATTGAAACTCAACAATGGTATCTTGAGCCATTTGTGCATAAAACGTTTTTAGGGTTCTTGAGCAAAATTTGGGGTTTTTTGATTTAAGCATGATTTTGACAAATTGTTTGTTTAAGAATGTTTGTATATGAATAACTTAGAGTTATATGTAATCAATTTGAAGAAAAATTAATTGGATTGATTTTCCCCAATTTGCTTATTGTTGGCCAAAACTTTAATTTGGGTAAACTTGATTTTGAGCATGTTTAATGAAATTGGATGATTTAGAATGCTTAAATGTTGTTTAATTGAGGATTGATTGGATCAATTTGATGAAAAAGTGTTTGGAACAATTTTCCCCAATTTGCTTGTGATGGCCGAAAATATGAACCCTAATATTGTCTTGGATTTTTGATTTTTTGTTCATTGGATGACTTGGAAATCATTTGGGGATGTTGAATTTATGTTTAATTTGGTTCAATTGGATTGAATTTGATTTGGGCATAATTTCCCTCTTTGGCCGAGACACTTGAAGCATGAAATTGGGTTTGATTTTGATCAAATTATGTTGGACATGATTCATTGATGTTAAGCATGATTAATTGGACAAATTGGATGTTTTGGAAACTTTGATTTGGGTAATTAATAATGCTATACACTTTAGGTAATTTAATTGGAAAATTTGGAATTTTTGAAATTAAATTATTGGGCCTTAAAATTGGATTTGGGCTTTTAAAGTTGTTATTGGGTTTATTGGACTTTGTTGTACAAAGTTGGTTTAGGCCAAAATTGGTTGGATCCAATTAGGCCCAAAACCGCTTCCAAAAGGCCCAAATGCGACTAATGAACCTTTAACGTTTAATTGGGCCTAATGGGCCTAAATTAATTTATGGGCTTATGGGGTAATTCCCGGATTGGACTTTGGTTGCGGGTTTGACCCGAGTTGACCAAAAGTCCACGCCTCAAGAAATTAATTAAAAGCCCATTGGACTTTAATTAAATTAATATTGGATATTAATCGGGCTTTGAGACTCGTAACAATTAAATTTGGAATTTAAGTCGTAAAGGTTTATTTTATAAAGTGTAATATTTAATTGGAATTAAATAATAAATTAGAATTAAATGCGTATTAAATTGGATTTAATTATGTAATTTAATTTAATTCGTAGAATTAGTACTTTAAGTACTTATTCGCAAAAACGAGTTTCACTCGAACAAAATCAAATCGTTGTTTGAACATTGGATGATCACTAATTATCAGATTAATTAATTTGATTAGATTGATTGATAACATGCTTGTATGAATACATGGTTGTGATGCTTGAATAATGTATATCGGATGGATATTAGCCGGGTGGGGCGATTTTGGAAATTGTAATAAATTTGATTTATTAATTGGACCTGCGTGTCCAGCCTTATCTCCTATTTCATTGTATTCTCTTCTCACCTATTCCCCTCAATGTAAATGAGGTTTCTTTAAAAGTGTAGTGTAACGGGTAGAAGAAATATTTGTGCTAGCTTGGAGAGAGAAAGTGAGAGATTTGATCTAGGATCAATGTGTAAAATATCCATCCGCATATCATTATTATTTTATCATATGCGCTTTATTATGTGTTTAGAATGCATGTTTAAGGGTGTATGATGATGAGACCTTAACAAAGATAATAAATTGGTTGCCAATTTGCACGCGAAAAACCCTCGTTAAATATCAAGCATTTATTTTCCTTCCATTGAGTGATTCTTACTCAAGATCCGAGATTGGCAGGGGTTGTTGGCCAAAGTCAAGCCCTTGTCCGTCGAAGATGTGTTTTAATCACGAGGCTTTGTTGCATATCGGTGTCGTGTCCAAGTTGTGGTTTGTTGGCCAAAGTCAAGACCACTTCTTGTCCATTGACATTGATTACGAAGCTTCCATGTCAATGGGTCCGCTCTTGAGTGGGATCACTAGGTTTGTTGTGCCAAAGCCAAAGCCTAGTTGATTAAGAGGAAAAATGTTAGGGTATATATTCGATATATAGGCATATATATGATATATGTTTAGGACTTGGATGTCCACCTATTGGATCTAGGAGTTGGATGAGATCCAATTGATCTTAGAGATCTACCTAGTTAATTATCATACAATTTGTTGGCCAAAGTCAAGATTGTGTGATATTTAACGGGATCCTAGCCCACTAGGAAACACGGTTTCCCGAGTACTCGACAGAGGGTTAGAGGCTCGACGAAAAATAGTGGGAGGCAAGAATTGAATTTGCAATACTCGTTCAATTACTTGCCATACGCGCTCATTTAAATTATTTCGTCGTTATATTAAATGTTAGTTGGACTAATATTTAAATTGTTGTTTTAATAAACAGTTGGACTGTATTATACTTGATTATATATAATTGGATTATATTAATCAATATATTTGAATAAATTAATTTCAGTTTACAGTTGATTTTATAATTGGATTATAGTAATCAATGTAATTGAGGTTAATTAATTTGGATTATATTTGATTATATAGTTGGACTATTATAATCATTATAATATATATAGTACCACTAATCGTTGATTAAATAGTTGGACTATTGTAATCAGATAAAATTGAAAAGTTGGATATTTAAAATAAAATCTGGGATTAAAATATTTTAAATAATTTAATTTTCAAATTGGGAATAAATAATAGGTTACTTTATTTGATAAAATAACTTATTATACCTTAAGCCCAAAATTAAGCAAAATAAGTAGAGCATAAAATCTTTGGAAGATTTATGTGATGATGACTTTAGTGCTTAATTTAATATACTTGTCATAATCTAATTTTAGATTTAAGAAGTATTAAAATTGCAATTTATAATTCTTGGAGAATTAATTGACTATTTTAGAGGAGATAAAGTCAAAGTTTGCAATTGGGCATGTAGCACGAGGTGCACATCGTTTCGATATTCTAAAAACCCAAGGCTTGGCCTAAGGTTTCTGAAATATTGAAAAGGATAATTGACATATCCCAAAGTGACTACCATTTGGATATGGCAGACACGAAAGAATTAAAGAAAGGGCAAGGCCCTTACTTTAAAAATGTTTGTCTTAGTTATGTTCACAGCTAGTATTGAAATTAGATTTTAAATACTTAGTGTGGTACATAAAATGTATGTATTGATGTTCAGAATCTGCTTTGAGCAGGATACTGACTTCAAGCCGAGATTGCTCTGCGAATCGGAAACGGGACGAAAGTCGCTGTTTCGACCGTAGATACCTAAGTTTAGGAACTACCCTTCGGGTGTGTACTTAAATTAGGAACTGTTATAATGTAACTAGTTTAACTAGAGACATTATCTCTATATCAGTGCTTAATCCATTGTGGATAAACCTTTATATTCTAGAACACTAAGTGTTTCATTATATAAAGATGATACTGAGATAAACACATTAGATGTGAATAACAGAATTTATATTTTGAATATAATTAAAATCTCAAACATATAAAATGACAAATAAATAGCTCAATTGATTTGATCAATAGAGACTTATTTGTGGCATTGTTGTCTGGGACACAATTATACAAGACTCGTATATCCACACTTTTGAAGAGTGGATACTAGGACTGATTTGACTATTCGAATAAAGTCTACGAATCTAGTTTGTTAGGTAAAGTACCTAAAACACTGTTTACTTGGTAATAGTGTAAGTGACACCGATCTGTTAGCCCTATTCATGGTGAAGTAAGTGGGCCCATATCTAGCTAGGCTAGATGTGAACATGAATATTTCGTGACCTTAACGGATGTGGCATCACGTTATGGTTATGTGTTTTTCTTTGAAGAACACAGATCGTAAACTTTTAGAGTTTCGACACGAAATAGACAAACAGATCGGCTATAGTATTATACCGTCACGGTAAGACCGTAATGGAAAATACTTAAGCAATAAGTTTCTTATATACTTGAAAGAGTATAATATTCTTTCAAATGAGGACTCCTCCCGGAACACGTCAAAGTGACGGTGTGTCCGAACGGATTAACCGAATCATGTTAGACATGATAAGGCTAATCATGAGTCGCTCTGAGCTACCATTTCCTTCAACGGATAAGTTTTAACAGTGCAAGAACTTATTTAGAATAAGGTTCCATAATAATCTGTTTGACAGATTACATCTTAGGAAATGAACAGGAAGGAAACATGGTTTCTCATTTCTAGTAATTTGGGTATGCCAGGCATAACGTTTGGATGATACCAAACTGAAAGACCCAAATTGGAACAGTGCCTATATAGGTTATCTTAAAGGAAACCTTAAGTATAGTACTTGTAAATCTCACATGAGAACAGTGTGATTGTTGCTCACCATGCGGTTTTTTCCCGAGAGGAATACCGATATGCAGTGGTCAGTGGGAGGATAGTGATACTCGATGAAAATCGGAGTAATACTGTTCAAGGCACGAAGTCCTTAATGGAACACAAATAGTTCATCTATGATGAATCTATACCATTAATCTTCAAATACACAAGAAACCGCGTAGATCAGAGAGAGTCAGAAAACAACCTGGGGTATGGGTTTCTGATATCACCTTATAAAGATGTTAATCTTTTAAGGTACACCAACTGATTACGTATGAGGTAGTGATACAAGGTATCGACTCCCTATTATGACAAAGTGTCATGAATTCGAAATGGATTCCATGTATAACAATAATTTTGGATACTAGTTGTTGTACCACAAGGCATTGTGCCTATTGGTACATTAAACGTCTTCAAGGAAGACATACATGGAAGGCAACATACCAACGTACAAAGCTGGGCTTTTGACGGAAAGGTATCGTTATCAACATTGTGTTAATAACGGTTCAACCTTTTACCTATTGCCTTGGTAAATCCATTTTGAAGATGCTTGTTGATAACTGCGTATTTCATTTATGAAATGTGTCAGTTATAGATCAAAATCGCTTTCCTGAAAAGGAAACCTTTTGGAGAATGTTTATAACATTCTGACGATTTTGTATAACCAACAAACGTGGTTTGCGGGTTATTCGATCCATGTTTGGATTGAAACAAGCATAAGGTTCTTGGAACTGACGTTTTGAAATAATCATAATGGTTTATGATTTGACTCAAAACGAAATAATTCTTATGTATATAAGGAGGTTAGTGGGAGGGCACTGACAATGAAATTCCCATAAAGCAATTGGTGAAAGCTTGGCTTTCATAGATATTCTTTCATAGAAATTCTCCGTAGAATTCTGGGGAGTAACAACCTTTATTCAAGGAATAAGATCTACAGGGATAGATTTGGAGTTGTTAACACTCTCTGGAAATTGTACATTTAAATGTACTTGTATTGGTGTCTCATACGCTTCGAGCATATGGAGTCACAATCGGGTCAATCCAAGTGATAGTCACTGGATTGAAGATTAAGAACATCTGTTAGTATCTGAGAGAACTAAAGATGCTGTATTAAATTATGGAGTATGAGAACTTGAAGTGACTAGGATCACTGTTGTAAGTTTCCA